>JASFXZ010000011.1:17760952-17947960 GCA_032209605.1 Mactromeris polynyma
TGTGAAAGGATGTCGCCCTTTGTGGGATTCTAACCCACTGACCCGGTGTCCTAGAATACTGTGCATACTAGGGACGCTTTACTGTATCCCGGTGTCCTAGAATACTGTGCATATTTGGGACGTTTTATTGTATTAGTAAATGTCATTTTCATGATTGCAAAACAGAACTGAACAAAAATAAGCATGGATTGCATTAAATAACAAAACATCTGAACACAGTGATTACATTGTACGATGAATGTTAAAATGTAGACATCTGGTTAATAAAATAATGACATGCAAAACAATGATTTCAGTGTTCTAAGGTACAGCTGACCTTTACAAACAATTTCATAACAGTATAAGGGTGCTAAGTCAGGGCTGGCCTCAATTTCTAAGGTATCAAAACATTATTTTGTTTCAAATATCCTAGTTTATAAAAAAGCTAATTATATATTGAACAATCTCTGGTTTGTTCAGCATTGGATACTTAACAATGAATGATCTCTCAAATGAAGCAGCCCAAAAACATCTTGTGGTTTGCATGTACTCAAGTGCAGGTGCATTCTTCACAACCATTTTAAGACTGAAACTCAGGCTATAAAATGTTAAATGTTTATTTCACTCCTGTGTAAAAATAACAGTACATATTTTAATAAAAATTGGCAAATGTGTAGATTGGGTAACAACAATCAATCAGACAAAATTTCATCTGTGCACATTTAATGAAAACAAAAGGCTGGTAAATATAACTTTTGCAAATTTTAAGTCCAAGTCCGAGTTTCAGTCTTACAATGATCGTGAATAAGGCCTAGGTATTAGGTAATATGGTTTAAGATTTAAAAAGTAGGTGTATAAAATCATACAGATTGAAAAGAAACAAAATATTACTGAAAAAAATGAGATTCTCAAATTACTACTAAACTTAATAAAAAAACATTCACCATCATTCATAACTCATGTAACATATCTGTGATAATTGCAACATAATTATAACACTTAATGCATTAGACTCTAAATAATCTCATAACAATGTGAAATTGAAAGATTGTCGTGTCTTGTTGTAGAGTGAACATCCCCTGCTTAAAACAAAACAATATTTTGTTTTAAAATGAAAGAAAATGTCCCAATTCCCAAACTTGACATTTGGTGCACTGTTTCTTATTTGCTGAGGAATTCCAAATGACTGGTTTCTATCCTTTAGTGGACTGGTTCTTCATTTTTGTATTTCATAGAATGGTTCACACTCTTGACACAAGTTAAATAATTCGACAATACATGCCAAACATGATTAACCTACATAACCTAACATTCCATTGTTGTAGCAGAATGGAGAGTATTTTGAAATTCAACCAACTGACTGGTTTTCAATGAAAACAAATGTTTCAGATTGGTTCCAAGTTCAATGTCAGGTGCTAAAATACTGTTGACTAGATCACAATTCTGCCACCTAGCTAACTGTTTCATCTATCTAACACTATGAAGACTGATACACAATCCTATCAATGCAGAGAGTATTTTGAAGTCTACTCTATTGCCTGGTTCATCATTAACAGAAACAAATAGTTTCAGACTGGTTCTGAGTTCAATTTCTCGATGACTTGGTCCATGCGAGATTTAGCTAGATTTACAATGTCCTCCGAAAGTTCCTCTATCGATGTATACCTGACTTTTTCAAAACTAAACAAATCTCGTATAAAACCCAAAACAATCTCCTGAAAAAAATAAAATTTAAAATCATTTACCGTTATACATGTATTAAAATATTTTCCCCAACCCCCGAAAAGGGAATAGTGGATAATCGGTATTTATGCAGTTATTTATACGGAAATCATTGTATTTGTGGAATTCTTTCATCTTATAATAATAAATGAACAAACGTACATTGATATGACCAGAGCTGAAGATAATCGGGTAAGAGACGAAGATAAATTTTAATAATCAGTCTACAGTGAAATTATGCTAAAAGAGGTCAGGAGGATCAGGTTAATTTGTCCGAATAATAGACATAAAAAACATTATTTAGTATTTTACTTACCTTAAAATATGAGCAAATGTCCTTAAGAGTTGATTCTGGGCCGAGGAAACCCCACGCCAGCACTGGGCTTACTGATTCAGAAATGTTGTAAAAATGTGATATAAATCCATCGGGAAACTGTAAAATAATGTTGAGAAATTTTATGAAATAAAACTCTCCTCAGTCGAGACGAGATAGCTCTGGTTCCCTCGCCTACTTGTCTTAAAAGCCTATAACAAGAGAACCAATATATGACTCAAAATAATAATTCAGTTGAGAATGTATCTTATACACCATAAACTAGATACAGTAAAACCCAAATAATAAGACCACCTTTGGGACCCTTGAAAACTGGTCTTCTTATTGAGGTGGTCTTAATATTGAGGCTGAATAAAGAGCAAAACAGTGATAATGGACTTGAAATTTTTGGTCTTATTATTGAAGTGGTCTTATTGTTGAGATGGTCTTTAAGTAAGGTTTTACTGTATTAGGTTGTCACTGATAACCAGGAAACAGACACTGCAGTATCAGAATCCCTCTACTTTCAGTACATTGTGAGCAATAAAAGAATTTAAGTACTTTGTAAGCTACAAAGAAAATGTACAAAATGTTGTAACAAGATATGGATATTAAAATACTGTAACAGTACATTACCTTTAACAATCTTCTCTTGGCCTTTAACACTGACCACACTGCAGTAGATAATGCCTGAAAACAAGATGATTTGAAAAAGTAATTGCCAAAATGTACATGTTTTATTGCAGTGCAGATAAAGACATAAATAATAACAAAATAATTGAAAATGAAATTTTTTGTCAATTTTACCAATAATAACAATGCATTCGATGTGATCTACAGTTTTAAACAGATTGTTTCAGATGTGAAGATTAATCATTATTTTCACATTTACATTCAACTATGTCCTTTAAAAATCCACAAGGAATCTAAGCAAAATAAATTAATTAGTCAATCAAATATAGACTCTTAATTGGTATTCTTGAGTGTAAAAAACGTTTTCAAGAAGAAATATGGTTCCTAAGAGTATTACACATTACACCTTCCATAAAACAAAATGTCAGTTATGCGTCACTAGAGGAACTTTGTAATTCTACGAATTATAATATTTCTTCGCAACAAAGGCTTTTAAAGCCAATATATTGATTTAGAGTAAACATTTAATTGAACTTTACGCAACTTACTGTTTCTTTAAATCCATTTGACAACCATCTATTGCTGACGACAGCGATCACCGACGATGGAGGATTATCAAGGTCATCAAAAGCGTCCATAAGTATAAAATCTAACACTACATCGTAAAATGTGAAACTTTTAACCTGCAATAAAATAAAATGTCAAAAGTAGATAATTTACTGTAAACATAGAAAACATTTCATGCTTTTTAAAAAGGTGCTTTTTTGCCGTTTGCATCTTTCTGTGATATATGGTAGCCACAATAAATATGTTCATATTAATAATGTGTGATGATGTAATATCTTGAATTATAATCGCTACAAAAATGCTGGTGTTATGAAATATAGGAAACATAGTATGTGCAAATAGGTAAACAATATTCTTTTTCGTTATCATGGGACAAAAAATATATGAATTTTGACAATTCTTTATTGATATCACAAAGTCTTGCAGTTTGTTCCAGGCTGATAGATTTAGTTATATTGTTTGTCCATGCACTCCCACAACTGTTTATGAAGCTTAAGATGAAAGATAATAATCTTTTGAAAGTAGGTCAGAATCAGACGCCTTCAAATAAACCTACACCACGGTCAGGGGATATAACTCTTGAGTTGGAGACCAGTCTTAAACTCAAGCATCTGATTGGTTGTTTCTGAGCACAGTCGTAAAATTGACCAATAGCAATGTGGCATTTTGACATTTTGAGACCGATCTCAAAACTCAGTTTATAGCATTGGGCCAGTGAGAACAGTATGAGATTGATCTCAAGGATTGTTTAAGATACTTACACCTCTCCCCTTAAGTTCCTCCTCCATTTTACTCCAATTATCCGAGTTATTTACAAAATCCATCATCAATGCAAAAGCTGTATAAAAATCTTCGGGATCCTGAAAAATATGCGATATTTTTAAACTGCTGGAACACAATTGGTACAAATTAAAATTTTAGTGATAATTTTGCTAATTGAAATAAGACTTTTGGATAACATTTATTTGTATGTTTTTTCACATCAAAGGTTAATATGTATATACAAAAAGGGAAAAATACTCAGAAATATCAAAACTGTACAAATATATCACTACTGTTATTTGCTAAATATAGAAGTATTTTCCTTTTACTTGCTAGTGTCTAAATAACCCTTGGTTTATCAATATTTGTTTTGTAAACACTGCTTTAGTAATATATAGCATATAGCTGACTTAACCAGTCTGCAAAGAGAACATATATGTCCCATGCCTGTGGTTCTAACTCCTGATCCCCCAGTTGTGGAGACCATATTTACACAACTCTGAGGAATGGAACTTGCGACCTTCAGATCTGTAGTAGACTGCTCTACATACTGAGTTAGTTAGACATACCTCGTCATTAGAATCTTACCCTATCTGCCTGAGTAAGCAGGTCTCCTATAATTTGCTTCCCAGCAGATGAAAAATAGTCCCTGTTTTCTGTCTTACAAAATACATCCTGGAAAATAACATGGTTAGATAGATATTTTACTTGCATATAGAACACGTATGGAGCTAACTTTCAAAGCAACTAACTTTGGGAAACACAAAGTTTTGTTGTTGTTAAGGGTTTGTTGCTCTAGAGAGGTAAAATTGATAGTGAATTCAAACAAAAAATTCATACTGTTGCTGAAGAGGGCAACTGTCTAAATGATTTACACACGAGACGAGAAAACTGTGAAGGTAGAGAATATCAAATACAATGAACATGCAACTCAATAGATCAATATAATCAGACAATGTCTCATTTCTTCAGACCAAGTGTCGTTGAAAAATATTCCTTAGCCCCAATAGCGTCTTATTTCCAAAAAACATATTGCTTTGGTAAAATATTACTTGGTATGAACAATTCTCTGAAGCGGGAAGAGCAAGGGAAAACTAGCTATGTCACAGTGCAACCTCTCAACAGCAAATTGTGGCCATTGTAGAGAGGTTTTTCCTCTAAACAAGTTAAATGGGTAGCAAATCGTACTAGTATAAAAACTGATGAAGCTGCAGATGAGAGGTTTTTGCTCAAGAGAGAACCGCTCTAGAGAGGTTGCACTGTATATAAACCCAAGACGAACCTCCATAGCCAGTCGTATACAGTGTAGTTTAGCTAGAAATTCAGTATCAGACATACATTGTGTCATCTCAGATCTGAAATAGTAACAAAAACAATAACAATCATATTATTTTCTCACTATCTTCAAAGATTATATGAAGAAGAGGTTCACCTTAAATTTTAGTAGGCCAAAGTCCTATGTGAATATGCAATATATACATACATATATACAAAAGTTAACAGCATATAACCATACATATAAACAGATATTAACATGTGACTGCACCTCAACTTCCAAAATAAATGATAGCAATTAAGTTAAATAACATTTCTACATCATGTATTCTGGTTTTGAACAAAAAATGACCATCACTTAGTTATAACATAGATGAGAAGAAATGCATCATAATTTGTACAATACTAACTATAGAAAGATCAGTTCATAATATCAGCATAGGAAAAAGAAAGATTACTGGACTGTATCTAACTATCTATGCAACAGTTTAGATTTTGAATGTGCAGTGCAGAACTATTGTCACTCAGATTTGGTAAAACAAGAGGGCCATGATGGTTTGGGACAAGAAGATTTTCAAAGTTTACACTTTTATAATCAATTTTGAGCTCCTGTGACCTACTTATGCAACAGACCGGAACCATTTATATAACTTCGAAAGAGGACCACCTAAGGATCATTCCTGTGAAATTTGACCAAAATCCATTGAGTGGTATAGGAGGAGATGTTGTTTAAAGAAAATGTTGACGCACACCGCCGACATTTGTGGATCCTAGAAGCTCACCATGAGCATTTCGTGCTCAGGTGAGCTAAAAAGCAATTACAATAGTTTTGCCCAAAATCCTGAAGTACATTTGGTGTTATTGTGAAATTGGGAAATACAATTTTCTCCCCAGCGAAGATTGATACCATCCTTTCATTTTTTTGTCTCTATTCCATTTCATTTTTTGAGGTTTTTATATTTATTTGTTCCTCCATATAAAGGGTAAGAAATGTGAATACTTTACCTAAGTGTTCTACAAGATACAGATCCATGCTTTAATTCTAGAAGTCCCGTTTCATATAATACAAGATGTTTGAACATATCCCTATGTGTGTCTAAGTCAGACAGATCTGCCAGCTAAAATAAAATGTTATTTTAAACTTTTAAACCACTGAATCAATTATTAAATCCCAAGGTTTAAAGTAACTGCAATGGTTTCTACATTGAAGTCTGGGGTTTAAAAAAAGTTTAGAACTAATATTTCATATAAAGTGAAAGTCATTCCCTCTCTATCACATAAAATACATTCTGGAAATAAAATACAAGTACTGAAACAATAAGGTCTGAATCTCAGAAATGTCTTCACAGACTCAACCAACCTGAATCCCACATATTCTTTTTATTTTTCAATTCAATCAGTCATAGCCAAGGACAACCTCAATAAGAAGACCAGTTTTCAAGGGTCCCAAGAGTGGTCTTATTATTGAGGTTTTACTGTACTCAGGTTGCCCCGAAATGTCGACCTGACGTTGCCATGGTGACAATAACTAGCGCGCTACTTATACTATTATATTTTGTAACAATAAACCAATAAATATACCCATAGCTATATGTGTTGAAAAATTCAGGGCAATGTATTAATAATAAAAGAAGTTATGACACTTGTCCCGAAACTTTCCGAACACCCCTTGTACTAAGTCGCTTGTTCCCATTCATTATCAAAAACCTACACTGTATTATTCCTATAACTTACATCAGTAGCAGAGACGAAAGAATCACTGGAAGACCCTATACTCATTGTTCTACTTTTAGCAGCATTCTCAGTCTCTGTGAAGGCTGCCATAGCGGTATCGAATACAATGTGATCGGCTTCTCGTTCCACTTGTCGTTCATAAGAATCCTGCATGTGGTACGCCATCTCCAACAAACGTTCTAAATGATGCTGCAGTGCACTTGTTTCTGGGTCCTTTAAAGAAAATCAAATTTCATATAAAACATAAATCACTTGCCCCTCACCATTGCGGGTTCAAATCTTACTCAGAATGTAGATTTTGTATGTAAGGAAGCTATCCAACAGGCTTACAGTAGGTCAGGGGTTATACCCAGGTGTCCATCTGCACCCAAAATAACTCTAGAAGAGTCACTTGGGGTATTCCCCCGACCTAAAGTCATGATATGACCCTGGCTGTTTATGTTACTCAAAGCCCTATCACACAAAATTAAACATAAATTTTGCACAAAAAGTTGGTAATAACATAAGAAATATTTTCAAAAATTCATTAATTCATCGGGTCTGAAATTTTATTTCAAATAATACAAGGTTTTGAATAGTCCATTTCAATTCGACATGTTTAAGAAGATACATCGGGACTTGATATTTATTTCGGATGATACCGAGTGTTCAGATAGACAGTTGTCGAATAAACGAGGTCCGACTGTACTTATTTATTAAAACTGGGTACCAACTTTTGAATACTAGTGCTAGACTGAAAAAAATCCTATCAAATACCATTCTTACAGTGATTGCAGGTACTGGTATATCGTCCAAGTATCCCATCTTCATTACAGCATCTTCCCAGTAAGTGATTGCAAGCTGTAAAGTGTCCAAACCTATAAATATAATACAAGCACTATCAGCGAGTTGTTCACTCAAAGTAAACAAAGAAATAAAGCCATATTCCCGACTTATAAATAATGATTTCCTCTTCACACTGTTAAAAAACTTGAATGCTTGATAAATGCAAGTGATGTTTGAAGAAAAAGAGACGCATTTCTTTTTATGATATTTTCTTATAATTTGTAAATCAGTACATCGTACTACAAGCCTAGAATACAATTTTTTGTTCATAACTGTGGTAGGTTCTGGTGGGATTTTACAAATTTGATCAGTAAAATAATTATCTGTACATAACTGGTTACATTGTATTGCCTATTATACATTACCAAGCAGCTATTCTTTCAAAACACAATCGGACTTCTTTTCTTTATTACATGCATCAAACACATCTTGAAATGAACACAACTTGTCCTTCAATGCACATCAATTAGATGTATGAGTGTTAACAACATATACAAGTATAAGTATATCAGAAAATCTGCTATTCCAAACTGAAAATACCACTACTGAACTGAAGACTTATTTGCCGTTAGATGAGTACCTACTTTAATGGTTACATACCTAGCTGACAGAGCTGATGGGACAACATGTCACTAGTATCTACAGCAGACGGGTGAATGATCGTCGAGGTACTGCTCACTGATGCCCCGCCCAGACTCACTGTAGACCCTGACAATGATTTCTGTTTCAATAATGACCTGATAGAACTTGGGCTACGACTTCTGTATGACAGATCTGTAAATAAAATTATTAAAATACATGCTTAAAAAATTAGACGGTTTGGTGCATAACTCTTGAAACTCAGTTTTTCAATAATGAAGCTGTTAGTGTTACAATTTTAGATCCTATAATGTCTATGGCAGGTTGACATGTCATGGGCGGATGGAAACAAAATTTAAACCCAGTGTGTATACATTTACTAAGCTGGCACACGTTTTCAACAATTGGCAGCTAGATTGGTAAAATAAGTAATTAATTTGATGAACTTATGCAATTTTATCATAAAATTGGAAATTTTGGGCCAATATCTGGCAAATTTAAATAGCCAGATTTGAGTTTTAATAGCCAATGGCTATTAATCTTGGTTACCTACCAGCACTAGTCAAGGATACATATAATGTGATTAATGATTATTTGAAATGAACATTTGTGCGTATGTATGCATTGTCTGCTACTATTCTTGAAGAATAATTGGAAGTTGCCATGGAAAGAGAAATGGTTTTGACTCTCCCATATCAGATTTGTGTGTGTTTATACAGTATAATGAAAATTAAGAAAAAATCAACTGACCCCAAATAATGAGGGAAAGTGTAACGAAATTATACAATTCTATAAGAAAAGCCTTGTCAACCCCAGTTTCAAGATTGATGAAATAAACATATTACTGCATCTTTAACTGACGGTTATAAGGATACTTTGCTACTTAGATACTTCAATTGTACTGCCTACAGTTCCAATATTACTAAGGAATAAATTTATTAAGAATAATTGGCCAAAATTTAAAAAAAGTGCCATTTTCTTTCCTACCTACCTGCCCAACTTGACAAAATATGGTCGGGTGACAGCAAACAAAGTGGTGCCTCAACTAAAGGCAAATCCTAGTTTAAATGAAATCAAAAATAGGGCAAATTTTCAAACCTCCATTAGGGCTTGAAGCTAGAGGAATTCTGCCAGTTCTTTCTCTCTCTCGAATAAGTTCTGATTTTCTGTTACGTTTGTTTCTCTCCTTATTTTGTCGCTTGCGACGCCACAATACTGCTAGAAAACTTAGGAGAGCAAAGCTTGCAGAAAATCCAAGCGCTGTAACTCTTGTTCTGAATGGAATTTGTAGGAACCTGGACTGCAGGGCAGGTAATGAAGGAATTTGTAGATTTTTCATCATAGTTCAACTTCAGCTTTTTCAACATGTGGTGCCCTGAAAAGTTAGCTTAAAAGAAAAGGTAACCATATAGTTTGTATATCTATTCGTAAAGTATAAATCACTTGACAATCATCACAAATCACTCTTGTTCTTGCTTAGCCCAGGAATAGATTTACATTTACTGCAAGTTTATTTTAAGGTCACATTTATTCTATGATGATTAGCAGCCGCGGCCGTGGTCCAGTGGTTAGTGCGCTGGACTTGTAACCCGGCGATCTGGGTTCGATTCCCGGTCGCGGCAGGTCATACCCTTCCATGAAATTTTGACAAAAATGTCGATTTTCCTCCACATGTGGAGAAGTTGCCGGCTCCTTGTGGAAGGGTAAGTTAGTACTGGTAAGAATTCAGTCCAGGAAAAACTGGTTAGGTGAACCGGCCGCCGTATATAACTGAAATATCGTTGAGAAACGGCGTTAAACCCGATGAAACTATGATGATTAGCACCGACATATAAACCATGGATTCGAAACAGGCTGATATCATTGAAACGATAAGAAGAAATAATTTACCCATGATTCTTAACGCGCAATTTACCCACAATCCTTAGCGCACCCTCGGTAAGTATCGTGGATTTGAATAGAAATTTCAACTGATTAAACAACGCTTGTTCAGTCTTACAACTCGTATTGAACAAAAAAATGCCTACAAACAAACAAGTTAAACACAAAATATATTAATACTATCAAGAAATATACAGCTGTCAAATTCTCTCGATTCAGAAGCAAGATGGCCGACATCGCCAATTGTTTAACGCTAAGCGGAACATCTCGGAACAACAACCAACTCATTATTGCGGATCATTTTCATTGAATTGGTGTTTACTCTTGGAAGTAAAACTCACGGCTACCAAGAGTTCAAACAAGTCTAAATACATATAATTATACCAGCCTGTTTCGAATCATTGGTTTATATGTTCATATGATAAGTAATGTTTGCCTAGTTAATGCATTGTATTTGTGACACTTAAAGAGACTGTTGTATTGTTCAATGTCAAAGTATGAATGTATCGGTGCATTTTGCACTGACTTTAAATCAGAAAGTACATGAATTACATTTGCATGTACTACGTAAAAATACATTTCCAGATGTGACTTTGCATTTGCTTTGCATAATTGTGTATCAAGTATCATTGAAATGAAATATAACATTTTGATTTTCTCTGGGTCAGCATGAATCAATAGTTAATGCTTCAGGTGGCCACTAAACTGAAACTGTTAGTCGCATTCTATGAACAATGCAGACGATCAAACTCACCTTAACATTTGTCATTGAGACTTAAAACCGGTGGATTTTGGCAAAATCCGATCCGAAATTCATCTGTATCAAACAAACGGTATGTGCAATCAATCGTCCAGATAATCCAGATTTACGCAGTTGTCCCCCTTGGATCTGTGGGTTTGCCTGCGGCTTCTTCGTTACGTTTGAGGACTACGAATCAATTTTGGTATTGTTTGTGAGGTATTCATACTATCAGAATAATTGTCTTTAAAGTAAGCTTATAGTTTTTGTTCAGCCTTTTACGAATCGCTATTGCAAGGAATATTTGTACTGTAATCGATTCGGATACCATCAAAATTTCGGATATCATCAAAATTTCGGATATGAATAGGTCAAAGCGGTTTTACTTTGACACACTGACGTGCTAATTTCTGATTGGACACATAGTTTTGGTTAGTTTCAAAGTTTTGTACTATGTGTCCTTTAATACTGCCTCACACCTTTCGCAAGTAGTTAACTAAAATATTTTTGACTAATGAAGAAAATTTTGTTGTTTTCATTGTTTCTCTGTATGTTAACGATTGATATCGGAAGCAAAGTACACACACCCTTCAGTTTTTAAATTTTAATCATAATGACTGATAATAACTAGCATTGAAGTTTGTCACAGTGGTGTACAAATTACTGCAGATTTGTCGTTGACTGAACTTTGTTGTCTATTTTTTCTTGTTTTAATTCTTCAGGGCAATTGAATTATTGATTTGCTAAAATGACAGAGATGGACTGACGTAAATGTGCGAAGACTTTGAGTAAAAAATTGCAGTTACAAAATTCTCACTAAGTGTATTGGATTATTTTAAAGTTCATTATTATTTAAAAAAGATGTGATGTCTGTTTTGATATTATACAGTGCTAATTCTTAATCTGATATTTATTGGTAAAAGTAATCTTCATGATTGTTCCAGGCTGTGTACATTAGTTTAGAAGTACAAAAATTCGCACCATGGAAGAGGAGAGCGGCAGTGTGGAGACCACGCAAACAAAAACAGAGCAAGAAAGAAAGGTTTGACTTTCTAATTCTATTTACTTCTATTTCATTATAGTTTATACAGAAGCATCATTTGACTAAAAACACATGTAAATTGTAAAAGAAATGCTTATAAATTAATATAATGTAAATTGTGCTATTTTACTGGAATGAGTTTGGCATTTTTTCATCTTCCCTTGTAATTGAAGATTTGACATTCCCCCATATTTTGCTCTCATTCTTTGGAACATCATCCTGGAAATGATGATAGTTATAAGACTATATAAATATTTATATTGGTTGTTGCTTTTTTTTTATTTCCAGATTTTTAGGAAAAACAAGAGTGAGCCATTTACAGTTAATATACAGTTAGATTTTATGCAGATAGGTTTATTTGTTGCTGCAGTGTTAACCAGGACATGGCAACTAGGCTCCCCAAGAGCTGTTGTGTAAGTGACTATATACAATTAAAGTGGCATAATCTTTTCCATTTTTTTCTCTGATGACTGTAGCCTGTATGGTAGTTTCAAACCACCCCAACTGCCTTTACTTTCACGCAACAACTTTTGTGTAAATTTTATATTTAATTTTTTCTGAACCAAAAATTGCTGATTTTGGACATCAGAACAGAAGTAAGGAAAGGTTGTTCCATAAGACAGTCCACTGTTAAATGTCTTATTTCTGGTTAAATATGTCATATTCAGTGAAATAAACGATTTCATTGGTATCATGGCATTGATGTCATTCATTATCAAATATGTAAAAAAAGTTTTGTTTTATAAATACAAGTTATTTACATAAAAATGCTACTGTAATCCTTCACAAATTTGAAACCTGGAAAATGTGCCAATGGTGTCTCTCAACTGTATGTATATCTGGTAAAAATTCATTCAGACTGATCTTTTTAACTGTTTGAAAGTCATTAAAATTTCTTAAAATGCTTTCAGTTAGCACTGAATGTTTAAGTATGAAACCAAAAACAGAACACTCTTGAGCACTGAATCCTTCCTTCTAGAAACTGTTATGTGGTTTTCAGTCTGGTGTTACTGTGGTTTTACAAGTTTTTAAAAAATATAGAAAGCTATAATTTTATTCATGAAAGCAAAGAAGTTAGCAAAGAAGTTAAGAAGAATAGAATTTCCAAAGCATAATTCATGTTTCCAGATAAAAAAATGATATTCTGCATTCAAGGTTGTTCTTAGTGGCTGGTGTAGGTCATCCTCTAGTGGTCCTCTTTCGATCATCGTAGAAGTATATGATATAATGATATGAATTAAATCATTTGATGATAGATATATGTTAAATTATGTTACTGGTATATTGTTTTTCTGTGTATTGTAGATTTGATGAGCTGCATTTCAGCCGATTTATAAGTTATTATCTGAAGAGAACATTCTTCTTTGATATTCATCCACCTCTTGGCAAATTAATTCTTGCCTTTGCTGGTAAGTTTAAATTCCAGCCTGTTATACTCTGTGTGGATTCTGTATATCATTTAAACTTGATATCTGAATATCAGTTAAATGTAAGGTAGTTTTACACTGTTAGATTCTACTTGTGAGTTAAATTCAAGCCAGTTTTACTCTGTGTGTATTCTGTATATTAGTTAAAACCTAAGCCAGTTTTACATTCTATAGATCAGTGTATCAGGCACACCTTAAGTTAGTTTTACGATGTTTTGACACGTGGTCAGTGGTTTACCATTCACCTTACGCATGGTGTCTTTTTACAGTAACTGGTCTTTATATATGACCTATATTGCTTGTCACTGAAAAAGTCATAGATGTCTGCGGTTTCATTTTTGTGCAGATTACTAAATTTAAGTTAGGGAAGGGTGTTGAATTCAGTGCATGTGATTCTAATAATAGTGTACTTGTTAATTCAAATTGTGCTTTGCGCACTTTTGATATGTTCAATTTGTGAATGAGTTCCACATTTTGTTCTAGGTGGCTACACTGGATTTCAAGGTGATGTAGAGTTTGATCGTATTGGAGCAGGTTTGTAGTTTTCTAAGTATTGATTCTCTGATAAAGGTATTCAATTGTTTGTAAGTATTTTTGTACAGAGTTTAACCACCTTGCACTGTTCATGGGCTTGAAAAATTATATTTATATCGGTTGCTTTCAACTTGATTAAATGATTAAGCTAAAGTTATAAGCCATTTTTTGATAGTTTTTCAGTTAGAAATGGAAGTTAGTTGCTCTTAATCAATTCTTCTTACTACAATGTCACAGATAACTAACAACACGACCAGGGCTTAGTCTACCTGCTAAGATGTAAAATATAGGTTATAACTACTCATTTGTAAAATCAACTGATGTCATGTTTGTTATTTGTTTCCAACTTGAGGGTTTTGCTCATTATACAAAAGTTTTGGGAAAGAGGCAGTTGCAATGGTACTTTTATTATAAAATTGTTGATACATTTTTTTTAATATTGTTAGAAATTTCTAAAATATACAAAAAATATTCAGGGTACTCGAATGAATTTCCTGTGACAGAGTTACGATTGGTACCCGCGATATGTGGAAGTATCGTTGTTCCGTTGGTGTACCAGATTGCTGTGGAGCTGGGACTCAGTCGATGGTCAGCCTTACTTGCTGGAGCTTTCATTCTACTGGGTAAGAGTAAAAACACATTCATCATGCTCATCTTCATTTGATTTAATTACGTACATTAAGTTTTAAGGCCTGTATTGAATGTAATAAAGTGTATAGTTATGATAAATGTTGTGTCATTCACTGACCGACTGAAGGAAGTACCATACTTTTTAAAATCAATTATCGAAGCACAGTTTTTTCAAAACCGTAACCCTATACTCCATGTAAAAGCCGAATCACGCCTCTACCTCATCTCCATGTAAATGCTGAATCACGCCTCTGACTTTCCGTCTCAAAATCATTATTGTTTTCGTAAAAATCGGGCATTTTAATTTATTCTAATGAAAAGATCACTCATTTATTCAGTTAAAACTATTAAAAAATATTGTGTTACTATATAATTTTTTTGCATAAACAGCGTTCAAAATTCACAGGTTGCGATTTTACGCTGCTTATAAGGAAGTGTAATTTCATCACAGACTCGATGTAACTTTCCTGTAAATTTCTCGGATTTTCACAACAAATATTATATATTTAATTTACCCTAATGTAAAGAGTAATCTTTCAAAAATTTGAGGGGTAATATTGAAAAGTTATTCCAAAAATGGCGATCAAACAATCCTAGGTAAAGGAATATTGTGACTTTTGTCTGACAAGTGATAATAACGGGTTAGAAGCTGATCTTTATAAATTTGTTTTCAGATAACGCTCTGTTAGTGCAGTCAAGATTTATTCTGCTGGAAGGGATGCTTTTACTCTTTATGTGCTTGGCCCTGTTTGGGTACCTTAAATTTAGAAAACTCACTCATAAGTAAGTATATAGTCTAAGCGACTGAAAATCGGCCCCTATCCCAATTTCAAGAAATAATTCTCAATTGAAATGAGATGAATTTTGACATGAAAATATACAGATTAATAGACTTAGGCTGAATTATGTGTGGTTTGTGCTCAGCACATTAAGAGATTTCATGGCTAAAAATATGTACATGCCAAAATTTTTTGCCAATTTACCATAAAATGTTCCAAATTTGACTAGCCCTAGAATAACGCCTTAAAAGGCTTTACTTTTCTTGGCTTTGATATCGATTGAAGTCTTTCTGATAAAAGCCATAGAATTTAACGACTAGTTACATTTGTCAGCAGAAAATAGTCTGTTCACTAATGATTTAAGTGTCAGTTTTATTCTTATTTTGGTTTGATACAGAACTAAAGTAATTCAGTTTTTGGTTGGGGAAGCAATTGTGATAATTTTGCCCCAAACCAAACTCTAGACTTATAACTTTGCTACAACAATGATGTAACCATTAAAGAAGTTTCATTTTCATTATAATTTCAGGTCATTTTCCTTGCAATGGTGGTTTTGGTTGTCGTTGACCGGCGTCTCATTCTCTTGTGCACTGAGGTTTGTCTGCAAAACTTCTTCATTGTCTTTGATTATTTTTAACAGCTTAATGTCTCACAGACAGACGCTCCACAAAATTATACGACCCGTCTCGGACAGCAGCATTGAAATAAATTTGGAAATGTATTGGAGTACCCAATGTGGTTTGAACCCATGAGCCATACGACTGCAGTGTTCAGCACTGAAGTAACGGTGACCATACTCACTGCACCACCGAGACAATCCCAAAACAGTTGGTCAGATTGTGCTGATATGGTTGTCGTTACTTCAGGACATGAGATATAGGGAGTGTTAATGCATATGTTTTTATTTTTAATTGCTTCCTGTCTTCCTAGTGTTTTCACTTAGTCTGAAGTTAGAAACATACCAGGTGGCTCAGTTGTGCATAGTCTGGACTGAACCATTCTCACCAGGGAGGTAGGTCCTAGTCTGGACTGAACCATTCTCACCAGGGAGGTAGTTTCTAGTCTGGACTGAACCATTTACACCAAGGAGGTAGGTCCTAGTCTGGACTGAACCATTATCACCAGGGAGGTAGGTCCTAGTCTGGACTGAACCATTCTCAGCATGGAGGTATGTCCTAGTCTGGACTGAACCATTATCACCAGGGAGGTAGGTCCTAGTCTGGACTGAACCATTATCACCAGGGAGGTAGGTCCTAGTCTGGACTGAACCATTCTCAGCAGGGAGGTAGGTCCTAGTCTGGACTGAACTATTCTCAGCAGGGAGGTAGGTCCTAGTCTGGACGTAACCATTCTCACCAGGGAGGTAGGTCCTAGTCTGGACTTGATCATTCTCACCAGGAATATTTGAATATATGTTTTTCTATTTACAGTGTGAAGTATGTAGGTACATTTACGGCATTATTAATCCTATATCTTGTATTGAGAGATTACTGGAAACTTCTAGCAGACTTCTCCGTCTCTGATGTAAGTCATAGTCATTATTATTCATTGTTCCATTTATCGTATGTCAGTTTAAGATTTGTGGGTATTTCCCATGAGATTATAATGGCATACTGTTTTGTTAGATGATTGTTCTTGGTTCAGTAGACTGATTTTTACCAATTAAATCTGTTCTCAGTCGCTTACATGTTTTAGGACTGAATGTGAGGCAGAACTTTTCTAACCACATGAAGGTTTTATATTGGTCGAGGTTTGCTTTTTATACACATATGTTATATTCATAATATTGTTTTGCATTGCTAGGGCATATTCTTAGCTGTCCCAAAGGACTGAATCTAGGTCTCATTCGGGTGCCCTATAAGATTCCATTTTATCTCAATTTCTAGGAGCTCTGATTTGATAGATTTTTCTTGCTCTGTGTTGACTTCTGATACATCTGTATTACAGTTTTGCCTTGTGAAGCATTTAGTTTGCCGAGTATTGTTTCTGATTGTGGTACCCTCAGTGTTGTATGTGTACGTGTACTATGTTCATCTGACCATACTAGTACGAGCCGGGCCACATGATAATGTCATGACCAGTGCTTTCCAAGCCAGCTTAGAGGTAAGAATGTCAATGTTCTCCATTATGTCAAGACACTGGTCAAAAGAGCTAACCCCCATTTTGTGTTTTGAGAATTGTCACTTCATTGTAACAAAGTGATCTGAATATGGTTGCTACTGATTTACATTGATTTTTTTAGATAGTTTAATTCATTTAAATCATACATATTATTGCTTACTGCTATCAAAATCTGCAGTAGATGTTTCCTGTAGCTTTTTAGTAACTATGTGAAATAGTGGCATTGGGTTAGCACTTTTGACTGGTATATAATGTATATTTGATGATTTTATTCAGTATGTTATTGTACTAGTATAACAAACATACCTTGTCAACTGACCAGACCACTCAAACCAACTGACCTACCAAACCATCTGACCGACTCGACAGACAGTGGTTGGGTACCAACCACTCAATTGACCCAAATGGCCTAACAAAGCAATTGTTCTCCTATTAGATTCATTTGCCACAATAACAAGACACATCACTACAGAGGTATGACATTCAGTGTGATCACAATTGACTATATTTTTCAGGTATTATATTGTTATGAAACGTATTTAAATGTGTTCCTCTGTTTGATTTTAGGGAGGATTGGCAGCTCTCACAAGGGGCCAGCCATTGCATGTATCCTACGGATCGCAAATAACCTTACGACATACTTATGATGCTGTACCCGGAAAGCCATGTTGGTTGCACTCACACGAGCATGTTTATCCCGTGCGGTATGAAGATGGACGTGGTTCTAGTCATCAGCAGCAAGTCACATGCTACATATTCAAGGATATCAATAATTGGTGGATTATTAAACATCCAGATAGGTTGGTAGCTGTAGGACCCTCAGGAAATATCTCAATTTAGATTTGTTTCAAATTAAAGTTTTCAATAAGAATCTTTCACTGGCTTCTGGTACGGATTGAAATATGGCTGGAACAAGAATGTGGCTGAGATTAAAATAGTTTTCCCACACCAGTGTAAAAGCCTGAAAATCCCGGTCTGGTATGCAAGAAAATAATTTCCATAGCCAATCAAAAGCCTTCAGTTTCGTAACCAGATTTAGACATAACTATAACACCACCAAATAGTAGGACTGTTCGTTACCCGATTTGCATGAGATGTACTGAAATTAAATATTTGATTTGAGAAAAAAGTGTGAGAAGTTTTGTTATGACAGATATAAAATTAAAAAAATGTGGGAGACCAGTCTGAAAACTTGAGCCTCAGATTAGTTGGTTCTGTCCGAGTTTTAGAATTGATCAATTACAAGGCTGCATTAAGAGACTGGTCTTCTGTTCATTTTTTATACTCTTAAGCACTAGTCATCAAATTTTTCAGTACCATTTTAGACCCCACCCAGCTAGCTCAGTTGGTAGATCTAGACTGTCACCCAGTAAAATTTGAGGATTTAAGCCTAAAGCTGGTTTGTAAATGATATACACATCATAACAGAATATGTTTTAATTTATTTGTTACCTTTTGCTCACAGGGAATCACTGGTAGTAGATGAGCTACCGGAACCTGTCAAAAATGGAGATGTAGTGCAGATAGTGCATGGTATTACTGGTCGAGCACTCAACAGGTATTGCTGTGCTTCTTTCCAATAATCGTTTGGATTTTTTATGGGGTTTTAAGTCTCATACCCTGGGTGATGTAGTGACTTTTCCACCTAGTAAGTTGGTAGAACCAAGGGCCTTCTGTAAGCCAGATGTATAGCTTGCTCATATTTCTACTTCTCGGATGGGATTTTAACCCGCACTCGCTAGGAGCAAGTGATTAGAAGTCGGGGACCATAACGCCACTATCACTCTCTGTGAACTGTACAGACTGTTTTAACCTTTGCCCTCTGGTCGTCTGGCACAGGAATTAGAATCATATGGGTTAATCTCATACTATACTTTATTATTATTATACATTATTATTATACATTATTATTAATTACTCATGGGTAATCACCTTAAATATTTCAGTCATGATGTAGCGGCCCCTGTGAGCCCTCAAAACCAGGAAGTGTCTTGTTACATTGACTACAATGTGTCCATGTCAGCACAGAATTTGTGGAGAGTTGTAAGATAATAAAATTTCAGTTGAGATACATCAATAAGCTGTCATATTTATTAACTGACAGAATAGTATCACACAGTTCACAATTGCCAACATGTAGTGATTATTTCTGTACTGTTTCCAGGCCTTGTTTGCTGCCATTCTGACACAATTAGCAAACTGACACTCAAACTATCAACAACTCTTTGTCAGAGATGAAATAAAATTACTAAATCAAAACATGTAAGGCTTATGATACTATAAATAGAGATATTTTATGGAAACGATTACAAGATATTGGTATAACTGGTCAGATGTTTGATGCGATAAAATCGTTGTATGTTGCTGTTCAATCTTGTGTGAGAGTAAATCATTTTAACACAGACTGGTTCGATGTTAAGTGTGGCTTACGACAGGGGTGTATTCTTTCTCCATTACTTTTTAATTTGTTTATAAATGATTTGTCATTATATTTGAAATCTTTTAATATCGGTGTTACTATTGGAGAAGAAAAAGTCTGTATTATGCTTTATGCTGATGACATTACATATGATGTGAATGAACTAGCATATAAGTAATTGCTGTAATCTGTCACCAGTAAGCATATTATTCACACCTTTTAACTATTGTTTGCCTTTAATCTGCTGTTTAATCCTACTGAACGATTATCATAATATTTACACTATTTTAAAAATTACAAATCAATGTATAATTTGCCGATGCTGACTGTTAAAGTGCAGTTTGGTGTAGAAAAAATATGTGACTCACGACTGCATTAGACATACATGTATTTAACATTAAGACTTTTATTGTATTTTTAAAAATTGCAGGAAATATTGAATCCTGATGAAAAAGATGGATCGTGGGAGACTATTAGAAGTCACGTTCGACTTCATCATGTGACCTCATCTCAAGCTTTGAGTGTAAGATTAAACAATTGTTTATCATTGGGCTGGCTGTGTGAAATATCATGCGTAACTCCATGTGATATGGCTATATTTCTGTCAAATCAGACATTTTCGGTGGTAGATTAATTTTGGCTGTCTTTGCAAGAACGTTACATGCTTGCTAAATATTTCTCTTTTTACATTGTGTTAATTTTATGACAATACTAAAAGTATCAACTTGCGACCTATTAATTTTGCGAAACAGCCTGAGAACTTTTTTCGAAATATTTTTTTTTTTTTTTTTTTTTTTTTTTTTTTTGAAGGGGATATATTTTTATTTTCCTCGTAAATAAGTATGTGTGGGTCGAGGACATCCCACTCCATACTTTACAAAATAGCTGTTAGTATGCATAAGGTTAGTATTTCCATGAAGTTATGATTTAATGTGATACAAATAATTTGAATAAGGTTATATTACACTAACGCAGAATTATTAACTAACACTAGGTTGAGATTAGTATAATATTATTCATAGTTATCTCGAAAGTATCATTAAGGGTTCAAAACTTCATAAAAGATGATGATATTCGAAATATTGGCCTCACAAAAATATCTGATTGTATGGTTGCTTCTGAATAAGGATTATAATGAACCATTTGTTAGTGTTTTTCATTTGTTAATTCACTACATAACTAATGTTCCCATGATGGTGGAACACTTGAGATCAGTCTCCTTGCTCAAATTCCATATTCATTCTTATTTGGGTTAAATATTTAATTTTGCTAAATGTTTAAAAAAATATTTAGATTGATACTGTCATGTACAGAGTACTGCATGGTTAATTTCAACATGTCGTCATGATTAACTTGAGAGCACTTGAACACAAACATGAGATTTGAGTTCGAGACCGATCACCAGATTTATAATCACAGAGGCAAAGAGCTATAAAATACATTGTGAAGTTTATTTGAAAATGAATGAGTTATTTAGTACAGGAGTATACTGTGGTTCAAGCTAACATGTACACATACTAGCACAACATCTACTGTCAAGTTTAAGGAAGTGGTTTTTAAAGTCACTGTCAAATATACCAATCAGGAAGCAGTAACATTGGAGTTAGTTTGTTAAACTGCATTCAAACCACCTCTACACTCCTCGTTCAAAGCTACTGGACAGCTCCTTAATATAAGTTACAAGTTTGAAAGGTTAGAATTAACATAATGATGTGTATTTTCAGGCCACTGGTAAATTTTTACCTGAATGGGCATTCAATCAGATGGAGGTCGCAACAGATAGAGTTCTACAACAAGATGCTACAATATGGAATGTGGAGGAACACAGATACACTAAGCGTAATGCCATAATCAATTAACTTCTTTTTTATCATCCATCCCATCAATTTTTGCGCAAACCTTCTCTATATTTTTAAAAGATTTAAAACAACAGATAAACACACATATAATGATACCATAGTTTTTCAGTAATACTAAACAATAATAAACAATCATTTGGCAATTATGTTATGAACATAATATGTAAACATTTCATACCACCTCAACACATTTTTTTATTTTGAAAATTAAAAAAAAACATGCTTTAATGTCAGTGTCGTTTTCCTTTACCACATCCAGACATGTTTATGGTCATTAGGTTTTACAGAAATAGATGTGAATTTGAAAATAAATTGAAAGTTTTTGAGGTTCCGATGCCCATGGTACATTGTGTGGTTGGGCAGGTCTATTAACGGAATAAATATGTACAGTAAAACCACACTTAAGACTACCTCAATAATAAGACCACCTCAAAATTAAGAACACAAGTTTCAGGTCTATTTTCACAGTTTTGCTTTTTATTCAACCTTAATAGTAAGACCTTCTCAAGAAGAAGACCAGTTTTCAAGGGTCCCAATGGTCGTCTTATTATCGAGGTTTTTCTCAAAATGATAATGGAAAAATCTTGAAAAAGCATAACAAATTACCTACCATTTTCCGTTGGTAACTGCAAACACTGATTTTGGATTGCCCTAAGCTGACATGAATTACTGTGAAATTAGGAAATAAATAAATTGTTGTGAAACTAAATTGAATCATTACAAGCGAATTTTAATTGAATTCTGTATGAAAATTGATTTTTATAGAAGAGTCGCACGCGGACCAAATCCAGGATCTCGCTCGAGCGGAAATGATTCCCATGCAACAGACACATTTATCGTTCTGGCAGAAATTCTTTGAGTTACATCTGAAGATGTTATTTGTACATCATGATAACTCTGCTGAACACAAGTACAGCTCGAATCCGCTAGATTGGCCATTTATGACTAGAAATGTTGCATATTGGTTGAGTAACAACAGCCATGTAAGTATATAGTCAGGTTTCTTTGTTTTACTCGGTTAACTGCCATTTTCAGCACCTTTTCAGTTATGCATGATGGCCTGTTGACCAAACCAGTTTTCTTGGAATTAATTGTCAACCAGGGGCCTTATTCACAAACATTTTAAGACTAAAACAGAGAAGGAATAAGTTGCTACAGGGAACGCCACATATGTAAGACAGAGCCTCTGACTTACACTTTCAAATGTTAAATGTTTTTTTTGCTCCTACACTTTCAAATGTTAAATGTTTTTTTTGCTCCAACCTTGTTATTGCAATATAGATTTAAATAAAAATTGGCAAGAGTGTGGAGGGGTAACAACATTTCATTTATTTAGATTATATGAAAACGAAAGACTGGTAAATATAACTTGTGCAATTTTAAAGTCTGAGTTTCAGTTTTAAAGTGTCTGTGAATTAGGCCACAGTACTGACATGATCTTTCGTAAGCAGCTATCAACTTTTCCACACGAATCAGAGTAGGAGGATAAATGACTGTAGCCAAGGACATGACATGTCAGGGTGACAGCTCGGCATCGATAAAAAGAAGTATTGTTTTAATACAACCGAGTTGTTTTGTAAGGTTAAATGTTTGTGAAATGTTCTAGTTTCAATTTAGTCTTAAGATTAAGAGAACAATATTTAGCAAGCATTTACTTGCGAAAATATAACAATCTCGTGAAAATAGCAAAAATTAATCCAACCTCGAAATTGTGCATAAAACTCCAATGCAACATCAAACACATGACCACCAGATTGACCTCTATTGGCTTCAGTAACTGTGGTAACCGAGTATGATTAATGATAATGAATAACATTCAATAAATACATGAGCTGTTCTGTATCATTTATGCTTTAGGTTTGTAAATATCATTTCCAAATATGTAAAAAATCTGATTGCAGACACAAATTCATCTGATCGGAAACTTGGTCGTCTGGATAAGCGGTACAATATCTGTTCTGCTGTATTGCGGTCTTATGGTGTTCTATTTATTGAGAAGAAGGCGAGAGTTTTATGATCTTACGCAAGGTATGACTGTTATCAGAGATGATCATTTGAAGAAGTTTGTAAAATGAGTTTTGTGACATAAAAATTCAGCATTTTCCATACATCAGTAAAGTGTAATGAGTTAGGTATCACAGTTTGTTTTCATACAATGTCACGTTCATAAGCTCCAAGAAAGCATTTATGTAAAAATATGATATAAAACAAGTCTTTAAATCTAACTTAAAAGGCTGACCTCAGTACACCTGCCCTAAAACCGCAAGATTTAGCAGGGCTTTTAATAAAGATTATGGCAGAAGGGCCCCTGTCAAATCGAGATTGTTTTATTTAACATCTCCAAAGATATTGCAGATATTTCATGAAGTGGTAAATGTCACACAATCACCAGTTAATTGTAAACAATGATCTGGGTGCTCTAGGTAATTGCTTGTGTATTTTGTTCCTCAAAGTCATTCAGTTTTCAATCTGACATGTTTGTTCTTGGGCAGAATGGAACATATTTGGCATTAGGAATGGTGCTGGAATGCTAACCAATGCTAGAATAAGCCCTATTGAGCCTCACCAAGTGTTGAATTCTGAACAACAAGACAACGAGGGTACAGTGATAAAGACATGATATTAGTTATATAATTACTTGTTAAATTAATGATAATTTTACATAAGACTTATAGTCACATAATTATGTATTTCATTTATTTTATATTTCAGATGAATGGGACAACTTTCTGTTTGTTTTTGAAGTGGTTATTGTTGGCTATCTTCTACACTACCTGCCATACTTCCTGTCTGACAAGGCATTGTTCTTACATAATTATCTCCCCTGTGTGATCTTCAAGACATTAGCATTGGCTGCTATAATCGATCATTGTGATCTCTGGCTTTCACGGTATGTACACCATTATTTAGTCATATAATTATCTCCCTTGTGTGATCATCATATAAGCAGCATGCATACAGTTGCCTCCCCTGTGTTGTCTTCACCTTATTGACAGTATGTACGCATAATTATCTCCCTTTTGTGATCTTCACCAATTACATCGGTAGTATATACCTATAATTTTTCTCATTTGTGATCCTCTATTTATTAGTATTATGTACATATTATACTTTCTCCCTTGTATGGTAGTCACCAAATTAACAGTATGTGCATATGATGATCGCCCTTGGGTTATAATCATATATTCAGCATGCATACAGTTGTCTCCCCTGTGTGGTCTTCACCTTATTGGCAGTTTGTACATATGATTATCTCCCTTGTGTGATCTTCATCTATAGCATTACCAGTCTGTACAGTTTTTGATACTTAGGAGGCCAATGCTGAATGATTTGAGACAATGTCATAAATAAAACTTGTTATATATTTGTCGTATTGTTTGAGTGAAACATCTGTTGTTTTGTTTGTATAAAAATATTTATTGTATTGTTTCCAGAACTGTGTATGGAAATTTCGCAATCCACAACATAATCGTGATTATGCTTGCTGGTGCATCCTGGGTGTTTAAGGAGCTGTCAACGTTAAGTTATGGATTTGGAAATCTAACGAAAGAAGATGTAGACAAGTTAACGTGGTTAGAGTCGTGGGATTTGTTGTATCATTGAGACAAGTTGTATAATTAGAATAATCATGCGCCAGTTTCACAGAACTTTTTACTTTGCTTGTTGAAGCCATCTGTGCTTATTATAAATTTTTCATGACCAATCCAGTTTGTCTTCAAAACAGTCATACTTCGGTAATTTTGGCATTTTGTAGACACATTTTGTATTTTCAATTATTTTTTATTGTTTAAGGTTTATTTTTATTGATCTAATTTTTGAATTTTTAGAGGATCAAAGAATTAGTGTTAATTTGAAGATAATGTGGATTTTAAAAGTAGACAATTACTCTTTCTTTTAACACACACTAAGCCTCACTAAGGGTTCAATGCCAAGCTGGTTGTATCTGCTTCTATAATAAAACAGAGTTACAATAGTTTATAAGTCAAACACTTGACCCAAATTTATAGAAGCAAAAACATTTTATCGTGTTTTTCATTTTCTTCTAGCTACAAGGTAGCTCTAAAACTTCTCTAAATTTAGGTTTATCTAGACTGTGTCCCAGGCTAGGAATCTTGAGATTGATTGAGCTGTGGCAGTAAAATTTCGCATATTTTTTCAATTTTTTAGCTAGTTACCTTTTTTATCCCCCAGCCATTTGAAGAATGGTGTAGTGGCGTAAACTGTTACCACTGTACGTCGGTCTGTTCGTTCGTCCTTGCGAAAAAAAAGTTTCTGATCAATAACTTTTGAAAGGATGGATATATTCAATTCATATTGGGCATTAAAAGCATAGGATATAAAAATAGCGGTCAATTTCGATTTTGGTTATAATCCACCAATTTGTGGAGGAGTTATGACCCTTTTTGACTTTATTTCCTATTTATAACGTAGTGAGGGCATCCATGTCCAATGGACACCTCTAGTTAATTACTTATTTCTTTTATCTTTTAAAGTGAATCTGAGGTCAACCCTGTTTTCAGAAAAACTTTGTTCCATGTTTTTAGTGTGGGTAAAGTAGACTGTGATATTTTACAAAAGTAATCTCGGATATATGTTGTATGTGAAGTTTACATGCATAAAGTTATTCTGCAAAAGTTTTGGTTTTGTTTGAAATTGAGTGTTCATGTATGTGTACTTGTTTATGTAAAATTTTGACAATTCTTGTATGTCTTCTAGTAGGGCCGTATTTATTGTTTAATTATATCTCACATTTATTGAAAGTTTTTTTTGCCCTCGAAAAATTGATACATATATCTAAGAAACTTGGTCTAAAGGGGCCTCTGTTGTTTTTAGGAAAAGAGGTGGAATCGAAATCAAGAAACAATTGATCTTGGTCATGAGAGTAGAATAATTAATTAGTAATTAATTAACATAGTTCAAAACATTTTTAAATATATTTTAACATTAATTTTTCAACTTATTTTGATAGTTGACAGCAATCTTAAAAGTACTTTTATTTTAAATAATGCCTGTAGTTAATATGTCCATTAATATGAATTCCATTGCTTCACATTTGAGAAATCCTCATTTTATCTTAAGTAGAGTAAAGGTTACTTCTTACGTACTTACAAAATAAAGGAGAAATTTGATAAAAAAAATTCATTGTACTAGTGACCTTTAGAATTGTTTAAATATGATTGCTTAGTATCAAATTATTGGGAGATCATTTTTGGTTTTCCTGTGAAGTTATTTATTACTAACTATTGAGGTAAAAGGAAACGCTAAACAAAATATTATCATGAAGTTGTGGTGTAGTAAGTTGTTTTATATATTTTTTTTTGTCTCTTTTACACAAATGTGTTCTTTTTTAATTCTTTACTATTTTACTATTTCAAGTTAATTTCATTTGCTTCTATAGAATAGTAGTTATAATACCAAATAACGTTTTTTTTCGTGGTCGCTTTATTTTCGCAATTTTCATGAGTGCAATGAAATTGTGAATTTTAAAATCGCCAATGTGTCACTAAAAAATCGCAAATTATTTTGTCCAACTACCTACTACTCTTATGCACTCAGTATTGTCAGTTTATTTAACTTCTGAGTGTTCAAGACGTGAAAATTAAAACTAGATTTACCAATGAGAGAATAATTATATCGCCAAGTATTGTTTTGGGACCAAGTCGTGAAAACTGGTGATCACAAAAACAAACATTATTTGGTAATTCCCTTTGATCTTAACCTCTGCATCTTTGACGTTGATTGCATGTCTGGAAGCAGACATCAAAGTCTTGCTAAAATTATAACTGTAAAAAAATAGTCCTAGCAAAGTTTTGCCTACCTGCAGTGTAATCATTTATAGGTGTGCTACCCTCTGTATTATGTTGAGCATTGGTCTCTAAATATCATGTTTACTCATGTAGTATTTTTGTATTTATTTAGTAATATTATTTATTTACTTGGAAAAAACACTTATATGAAAGAATTTTTTTTTTTATTGTAGTCTGTTGTCAAACTCTTCAAAACTAACCTGTAATAAATTGTATACGGTAATCATGTATAATCAAACTAGTGAAATAAGTTTACTAACAATATGTCACCGTGGCAACAGCACCATTAATGTCTCGAAGTTCATCAATATCTGCTGTTAACAAGTACAGCGAGCGGTGAAAGCAAAAAACAAGTTTACCGGATTCTTTATTTATACGCAAATAGACCAGGTTAGCCTTCACCCTGCTATGTATCTTTGATGTTAGGACCAGATGATTTCATGACCCTAAAGCTCATTATATACTGATTATGACAATATCTTGTATATTATTCCTTGATGATGGGTCAGTAGTGACATGTGTTGTAAGACAGTAAAAGTTTGCTTGCATGCGAAAGTCACTTCTATTTCAAGTCTTGCTATCATACTTAAAGTCATATCATGAATGCTTACTGGTATATTGTTACTGCCCTTGGCCAAGCCAGGATTCAGTCGTCAATTTGTATTAGCTTTGTCATTATATACCTGCTGCCTGCTTCTATGCATATCGAGTTACCTGTGATATGAATGCCTGGTGAAACCTGTGGGGTTTCCCGGGTAAATGTTATTTTAGGAACAGAAGTCATCAAATGTGATTGGGTTTTCAAATTCGACGCTTCACTGCAATTGTAACAAGTGAACTTCATTGTCGCTAACTTCAAATTATTCAAAGTATAAGGAATATGGATGCATGTTCTGGTAGTTCTTATCACAGGAGATTGTCAGGAGTTCTTTCCCTTTAACGTCAATCTATAGTTCTCTCCCTTTGCCCCTTCTATATATGTATATAAACTACAAGGAGTAAAAAAAAAAAAAGGAGTCTTAACAATTTTCACACCTGACCTCTTTCTGCAGCCAAAATCAAACTTGAAACATCAAAATATGTCCATGATATGCACCACATTCTACGCATGAATAGTTTATCTTTCAAATGACAAGTACTTGACGCAAATCTGTCAAAGGGAGAGAACTCTACATGTAAATTAAAGGGAAAGAACTCATGACTATCTCCAGTGGTACTAATTAATTTTTATTGTAATTTTTATACTCTGATTTAACGCCATTAAATAATCAAAAATTGTTGGTGTAGCTCAGTAGGGCCATAACTTATCGTCCCTGGAGGATATAGAGTTTATGTCATGCACCTTTGAACTTATGTATAGTTACTGAAGTGGATGTTTATGTATGTTAACACCATATTTGTGCATCAGTTTTCGGCCATACTAAATTCGATCTATGTTTAGCACAAGGGTCATTTTTCAAAACCTACCTACAAGACAGGAAAAAAGAAAGTGTTGATAAAAACAAAATTTCTCTTTTGTGTCTACATCTTTCTTCCCACCAAGACATTATACATCAAGACATTTGATACAAACTAGTTAACAAAAACAGCACAAAGTACCAAATAAATGACTAGATTTAATGATATTTTTTCAGCTTTTGAACATAGTCATTGGCTAGCTTATACATTGTCACTGGCTAAATGGGTCAATGTCTTTTGTTGGGGACGTTTGACATTTTCAGATGCTAAACATAGATCCGTATTGGTATGTCCTAACCTATACGCAAACTTACACTGCTTTTTGCTGGTGTCGTATGTTACCCAATAATTTGCCATATATTTTTATATTTGGACTTAATACTCATGTTGTTATGAAACTATAGTCTTTATTTATGATGAAAAATAAAATGGTATAAGGGTTATTGAAGTATGTTGTGATTTATTTTCCACTTTTCATAGCAGAGGCACGTTTCCTAAAGGTAGTAAAAAGGGAATTCTAACTAGCGCTAAGTAGGGCATGTAGCAGTGCCATTTATTAAATGTAGAGAAAGTAGTCCCCATCTTTAGATTGGGAGCATGACCTGATAGTGCTAGCTTTGCTTAACAAAATGGCGTCCATGAGGAACAATGTCGTCTGGTCTAGTGGGATGCCATGTGTTGCTAAGCATCCATGAGGAACAATGTCGTCTGGTCTAGTGGGATGCCATGTGTTGCTAAGCATCCATGAGGAACAATGTCGTCTGGTCTAGTGGGATGCCATGTGTTGCTAAGCATCCATGAGGAACAATGTCGTCTGGTCTAGTGGGATGCCATGTGTTGCTAAGCATCCATGTGGAACAATGTCGTCTGGACTAGTGGGATGCCATTTGTTGCTAAGCATCCATGTGGAACAATGTCGTCTGGTCTAGTGGGATGCCATTTGTTGCTAAGCATCCATGTGGAACAATGTTGTCTGGTCTAGTGGGATGCCATTTGTTGCTAAGCATCCATGTGGAACAATGTTGTCTGGTCTAGTGGGATGCCATTTGTTGCTAAGCATCCATGTGGAACAATGTTGTCTGGTCTAGTGGGATGCCATTTGTTGCTAAGCATCCATGTGGAACAATGTCGTCTGGACTAGTGGGATACCATTTGTTGCTAGCAAAGTGTTTAGACAGCTACCTTTTCTACCTCAGCTAACTTTTCTCGGTTACTTCCCCCGACCTTTGAAAAGCGCGCCTCTGTGCTTGCTCATGTTACTATTAATAGCCAGAATGAGACGATTTGTGCCTCTTGGCCAGGATGGATTATCGATGATCGGCCAGGTGATAATGTTGAAGCACAATACGTAGCGGTATCCATATTACAGCAAACATGTTTGAGTCACTTTCGTACAACAGCACCACCTCTTCAGAGCAAAACCCTACGTGAGATGCAGACTGTTGTGGAGAGGTTGTGTGCTCTAGAGAGGTTATAATAATACTGAAGTACTATCACATGGAAAATTGACACTATTGTTGAAGGGAGGTTTTTTCTCAAAGAGGGTCACTCGGGTTGCATCTTTTTGATATACACTCATAATCTATTGTAACTTTCACCTAGTTTGTTAAAGTCTAAAGACAAAGTTTTTTAAGGCATCAACCTAATTTGTAAAATCTAGGTTATATCATAGCTAAAACATATTCATATGAAATTAAGTAAATTCTTACTTAATATGCTTTGAAATTCCAATATAGCAATAGAATTATTCGGCGACATGTGGGTGGTGTGTAGTTTTTCAAATTACTTTTTCCAATACATGTAATAAAATTGAATACAGAAGGCTGAATCTACCAAATACTATTTATACATGTACAAGGAACACAATTGAATATTACTAGTCATTTATTTTCAAAATTTCATTCATAGAAATATAAATAAAAAAATATTTTGATGTTTTGTTGTTTACAATAATACTATAAACAAGTCCATATTTTTTAACTTTTTTCTAAGCAAAATTATACATACATTATTCTAGTATATATGTGTAATGCTTTTTATGAATTTTTATATGACATTTTCGTAGAAGAATTTACGAGTCTGTGATACTTGTCACCAGAGCGTATATCATGTCGTTCGAGAATTGAGCGGCTGTGTGAGGATTAACGACTAAAACTTTTCTCTTTGCGTCCTTCATTTGTCGTTCAACTTCAATGAAACCCTTGTCGCCGGACAGTATGGTAAAGGCAATGTCAGATGGAAGTCGTTCATCCATTTTTCCTACCTGAAAAAAATAAAGAATTGTCAAAAGTATGTATTACTGCCCCATTGTTACAACTGATAGTGTTATCTTACATGCGTTAACAGACCACTCCAGCGAATCTAGAAAAGTTGTCTGAGGTCTAACCTTCATGGTATGATCCCTTACAGTCTACAGTACAGTACAACACCACATTTATGGTTATGGATTTGTTAATTTCATAATTTATACCGTATTAAGGAAGTAATAAAATTCAACATCGTATCTCATGTCAAGTTAAAACCAGCCACTTTTAAATCGATAATTTAGGGCACTGTTTGAGTTTCCTCATACACTATACTTGTAATTGCTTCACATACTGTATTTACTTACACACAAATAAAAAAATACGTGGAGCAGTTATAGTTAACAAATGGCGTATAAACATATAAACATGTATCGTGATAAGTGTTGTATCATGACAGCTGTGTGACAATACTTATTATATTGTAAGGCGAGTGCATCGTTACACATCTAGACCCTCGTGGGGAATATGGAGGATAAATAAAAATAACTTTTTACGAAATACTGTTTCGTATTTATGAAATAATAATTAGTTTTTACGAAACAATCATTCGTTTTTACGAAATACTTTTTCATATTTACAAAATTTACGAAATAATAATTAGTTTTTTTCCAAATAATAATTAGTTTTTACAAAATAATAAATTGTATTTACAAAATAAAAATTCGTATTTACGAAATAATAATTCTTATTTACAAAAGATAATTCGAAAGAGGACCACCTAAGGATCATTTCTGCAAAATTTGATCAAAATTTATCAAGTGGTTTAGGAGGAAATGTCATTTATAGTTTCCACTATATACATTATAGGGAACAAGGCCACGCCCCTGGTGGCCATCTTTTTAACGGAACTTAATAATTCATGCAATCTTGTAAGAGGACCACTAGACAATGCTACACACCAAATATCAAAGCTCTGGACCTTATGGTTTGGGACAAGAAGATTTTCAAAGTTTACACTTTTAAAATCTACTTTTAGCTCCTGTGACCTACTTATGCAACAGACCGGAACCATTTATATAACTTCGAAATTGGACCACCTAAGGATCATTCGTGTGAAGTTTGGTCAAAATCCATTGAGTACTGCTTTAGGAACAGATGTTGTTTATAGTTTCCACTATATACATATAGGGAACAAGCCCCGCCCCCTGGCGGCCATCTTTTTTGACGAAACCTAATAATTTATGCAATCTTGTAAGAGGACCACTGGAAAATACTACACACCAAATATCAAAGCTCTAGACCTTAAGGTTTTGGACAAGAACGATTTCGAAGTTTACACTTTTAAAATCTATTTTTAGCTCCTGTGACCTAATAATGCAGCGGACAAGAACGAGTTATGCAACTTTGAAAGAAGCCTACCCAAGGATCATTCCTGTGAAATTTGAACAAAATCAATTCAGTGGTATAGGAGGAGATGTTTAAAGAAAATGTTGATGCACGATTCATGACACACGATTCACGACGACAGACATTCGTGGATACTAAAAGCCCACCATGAGCACTTTGTGCTCAGGTGAGCTAAAAAAGCAGTTATACTGAATTAAATAATGTCATACAAACTCATAGAAAATTAACAGATAATTATATATACATACTGTCAGGACAATGGCAAAATCTGCAGCATCTTTTGTAAAACCGCATTGTTCGTTGAGATAAAACAATCCCTTATATTTCATGGTACGAAATACTGCCGATCTATTTGGTTCGAACCAACAGTTCTTGCCGCCGAAGAATCCCCATACGAAGGTCAGATCAGGCAGACATGTTGGCAACTTGTGGAAAAATGATGGCCAGTTATCAAGGTCAAGAAAAATAATATTTTTCATCCTCTTCAAGTTGTCAGTTGAAGTGAGATCTGTTCCTTGAACATTTTGAGGGAGACTGACTGATGGAATATATTGCGGTTGACTAGCTAATGAAATATTTTGTGAATGGAGAATTGACTGAACATTTTGTGGGCGACTGACTGCTGGAATATATTGCGGTTGACTAGCTAATGAAATATTTTGTGAATGGACAATTGACTGAACATTTTGTGGGCGACTGACTGCTGGAATATTTTGAGGTTGACTAGCTGATGGAATATTTTGTGAATGGACATTCGACTGAACATCTCGTGGATGACTGACTGATGGTAAATTCTGCTGTTGGCCATTCCACTGAATATTTTGGGGATGCCTTGTTGTATGGATGATGTCGGCTGTCGTTGGAGAGGGCTGCCTTGCATATGTCGTGGAATTTCTGAGAAAATACCTTGATGGCTGAGTACCCGTGTTAGATAATGGAGATGAAAAGTAGAGTGGTGCACCATTGAGATTATGCACAGCTGTTGCAGGATTGAATGCAGGTTGATGAACATAGCCCTTGGTAAGAATGTTCTGTGGCAGTTGTGGCGAGTGTGGGGTAAAATTGAATGCGGCAAATGGATTAGTTAGCGAGTATGATGAACACAGTGTCGGGGATATGGCACGTCGAGCCGACGCTTGATTAACCACACTTGGTCCAGCTGGATTAGAAAGTGGCATGCTGGAGGGTCCGGCTTTAGGCTGAGTATATCCTGAAGCACTTCCCGCCTTTTTTGGCTCTGTTACTTGAACGTCATCTTCACTGTCTATTTCAATAACACTACTTAAGTTTCTCGGGTCACGTTTCTTTTTGTCATTTCCATATGGGTTTGATATCACAGACTGAAATTTGATGAAGAATCTTGTGAATATAATGCAGCAAAACATCCTCTGTGCAAAAAATTGACTTGTTGAATAAAATTGCTGCCACCTCGAGGAACCATGTGACCCATAAAATGTCACATGGTGGAACAAGACAGCATCTGACAAATAATTTTGAGATAGCAAGCCTGCAATTGTGTCATATCAATACAGTAATATCAAAACCAATCAATGATTTGCTTTTAAATATAATCTTTAGTCCTAATACTTAAAATGTTTGCAACAATGTCACCAATTTCATTCTGCAAGATCACAAATGACAACAGAAACTACACCTTACATTTTTCACGTTAAAACTAACTTATATAGATCAGGATTTGTCCACCGATGGCTAGCAGCATATAAAATTTGATTAATTAGAAAATTCATCCACAAAATAAAATATTTCTAGATTAGGAAGAATCGTTGGTGAAATGGTTACTTCTAACTATCAGGGGAAGTAAATGCTGCCAGCAGTTGGCAAAATCACATACAACATTACAGTTTTATTTTTCATTGTTTGAACATACAGTCTGTCAGCCTGTTTATGCATAGCGACTAGTTTTGATTTCACCAATCACTGTCGATTTCATGACATATATACTCCACGCATTTAAAAACGCAACTAAAAATTGTCCATGTCAACACAGTTACATTATATTTAAATTCTCAAACACAATTTCCTAAACTTGAATCAATTATGAAATATGTATACCAGGGCCATAGTGTAATTTCTTTTGGATGAATGATTTACACATTAAAATTTTACAATAAAAAATGTGTTTAACACTTGGAACAAAATGAAGGCTAAGTAAAATAAATGTAGTTGCATTTTTAATGGCGTTAAGTGTACAAAAAGACATACTTTTATACATTTGAATACAATATACCTTTGACTGGTTTCCAATTTTATTTTCAATACCACCTAGTTGACAGGTTCCTTCTCTATAAGTTTGCGGCACACACGATACATCCGATATTTGAGCAGAAGCATGGTCACGAAGGCTGTATCTGACAGAAGTTGAAACAGTAGAAATATCTTGAGGCACTGATGAGTTGACTGGTTCCAACAAATTAATGCTAACAGGAGAACCAGTATCCTTTGCAAAATCATCCGGTAGACCAGTCTTACCTTTAGCACCATTAGAATTACACTGTGCATCACATGCAAGTTGTTTATTACGGTCAGAACTCTTCTGCTTTCTTTTTCTTTTGGAGCCGCCATTAACAATTGATTCAATGTCATCACTTGTATCAGAATCATCAAGAACAATCACATTGAGGTTTTCAGATTTTTCCGTATCATTTGAATTCCCAACACGTTGCTTTCTTCTACATGAATCAATGACATGATCACCTTTTGGTCTCTCCAAACACTTACCAACTGCCTTAAATTGGTTTCTTCCACCTTTTATCACAACAGTTTTTCCTTTAATATCAAAATCATCTTCACCTTCCTCTGATGTTGCAGGATCCTTTTCTGATGTATCAAGTTTATGACTTTCCAGTTCTATTTCAATATCAGAGGCATCACTGTCATTATCCCCAACTGTATCCATCCAATGAAGTCGCCTCATACGACGACTGCAACGACTTGGCCCCGGCAAGCATGCATCACCCACATCCAAAGATTTGATCAGGGTGAGCCCGCATCGCTTCACAAACTCTGAGAAAGAGTGTGTATCATTATCCACAACTGTACCGATGGTTTTCTTTGCACACTGATGTTTAGCAAGTTCTTTGAGATCACCGGAGAAAAGACGATGACAGGAGTTGCACACATAGGTAGCAAGATAGTTAGCAAAAATATCAACCTGAAATAACATTAACAACTTGTATTACATTATACTTTTATGATAAAACTCATGTAATAACCAGTACTCAACTGAGTTAATTATTTTGATTGCACAAACTGTCTAATTACATTAACTGATTTTGTATAACATGTAAAATAATGCTCTGTTGCTGAATTAATGTTTTCTAATCTTATTTCATGCAAACAATTTTATTGCAAGTTAGTAGTCTTGGAATTTCATTTGATAACATCTCAGTGACTGAGCTTTACTAAAGCACCTTTTTTCTGTAAAACCACTTTTCTCAGCAAAAACATCTATTGTATAATTATATTATTGACATGATTATTGGGTAAATATGGTTCTGCCAAGCATGAACATTCTTTCATTGGCAGTACTGTAAAGAGCCGAATATTAACAGAGCATAATATCAATGTTTGTGTTCGAATGTTGTAAACATGTATTTATTAACATAGAAGCTCACAGGGAAGATTGGGCTTGCCGAACCGTTTTGCCTCTTTAACTAAAGTTGTTGTTTTTATTATTATTATTATATCAACGCACATACCACTGTTGTTTCAGTAAATGAAGCCACAGTATGTTGGTTGCTTGTCTCCAGTTTGTGTTCCTGCAACTTGGCACTTGATTCAATCTGAAGTCCACATTCCAAACATTGCAAGGAATAAGGCACCTTACCACATCGACCGATAAAATCTTGCACCAGTTCATTCACCACAGCAATGGGACCTCCTTGGCCATTACCAGAGGAGGACTGGTCATCTAAAATTACAGAACAAATTTCAGCCTGTTTCAGGTCCTGCTCTAACCAGTCTGGTTTTATCTAGCAAATACAGCTAAAAAATTGCCATGTCACAAATACTAGAATAGCACCATAAAATAGCATTTTGCAAAGTTTATCGGTAGTGATGCTTTGCAAACTTTGTAATATAAAGGGCTGCAATCACTGTCTTTGGATGTGAGTTGAAGAAAGGCGCAATGGTGCTTCCTCGGCAGAGTTAATTATGAGAACTACAGCAAAAACATCGATAAAGACGGCAAGTTGATTTTATGCTAATGGCTACAGTTTTAAAGCCTTATCTTAAAAATCGGACAATTCGGTTCTACTAACAAATGATACCTCATTACAATCATATAGGTCAATTTGCATATATGAAACTTATTCCTTGTGCGAGTATTATTAAAAGAAATCTTTGAAATAATACAAGACTTACCAGAAAATGCGTATGTAACTGCGTGATGAGACATTTTCTCTAAATGTTTCCAACATTCTTCAAAACTTTCAAATAAGTGAAGACATTGAGCACACATGTAGGCTGTGACAGCTAGAGGTGGATAGAATGGGGAGTGGTTTTCCGACACCATGTGCTCTGTGCATTCCTCTGGCTTCTGGAACTCACGATCACACTTGGGACACATGTAGCATATTGCATTTGTAGTTAGACTGGAGTTTCTATTTAATAACACAGGATTACACGGCGAATGTTTAAAAAGTGTATCGTGATTTTGTAGAGCCTGTTTTGAAGAAAAATGAGCCGAGCAGTTCAGAACTGAACAGGTAAGCGATTCATTCACACCCGATGTTGTTGCTGTAACAATTCCACCCCTGGGTTCAAAAGACGATGGTTCCAAACACGCAACTGATGCCGACTTTCTGTAGATTTGATGTTCACACCTACTGCTAGATGCGTTCGTATCTGATGTTGTCATTTTTGTTGACGAATTATTGCTTATGTCAAAAGACAGTCTGTCATTATTATTGTTGTCTACGAATTTCTTCTCCATTGTAGTGTTCACTGCGCTTACTTTAGGGGTACCTCCTCTCGTTAGTCTAGATGTTGATGCAGAATAATTTCCAGATCTATTTTTTGCAGTGGAGCTGTCATTTTTTCGTGTCTGTTGAGATTTTAATTTTGATTGGGGTCGGGAAAATTGCTGCTGCTTGATTAGCGAAGGATTGTTGAGGCTGGATGCACTCACCACAGTATCCGACCACTCTGAGCTACTGATGTGGAGATCAACTTCTTCGACATCTGAAAGGAACAGTAATTAAAACATTTGAGATTATATAGTACAATCACACATTTACAGACTTAGACTAGATGCTTCTTCAGCACGCAATGCCTGGTGTGGGGCTTGAACCCACGACACCCTTAACACTAGTACGGCGCTCTACCGACTGAGCTAACCTGGCGGCCGTCTAGCCCCTAACTAAATTACTCTCAACATGTGAGTTATAAATTATAAAGAACAATAGTCAATAACATAATAAGATGGGCTTTTTATATCCATTTTACCTAGTGCAAAACGAAAGCGTTTGCAAATACAAATGGCGTTTTTTCGTAAGGGAAGTAACTTTGCTTGTACTAAAGGTACAACAGACATCTTTTTCCGGCGTCGTTCCAAACTCGTTCATTATGAGATACGTTGTGAAGTGAAGACCTCTCATCTTTTATAATTATCATTATATAAGTTTAATTGTTTAATATTCGATTATTTTGACATAAACTCATTCTTCATTAATAATCTTCCATCTACAAAATAGTAACATGCAGGTCTTTTAAACGATATTTTGACGTACAATTTGTAACTTTCACAGTGTGCGAATATGTTTAACACAAGATGAAGACGAAATAAATATATTCATTAGCTATAAATGCGCTGGTCACACATCAAAAGCAGATCTCTGCAATGGTTCCGAGTCGAGTAAAAAATGCGTCATTCGCAAATCTACGTAAAACTGCATCACTAGCAAGATATACAAGGTAATTGTACACACATGCCTACGTGTGAAAATGATAATAATTTATTTTACGCATTGCCAATGATAACTTATAATATAAGTTGGGCCACAACAAAACCTGTATAATTAGTGACCAAAACGTCAATTTTCAGGATTTTACATTTTCTAACAGATATATTTTTCATTTATAATACAGTATGACAAATGTAATCCAGTAGAGTTCACTATATACAGAATGACAAATGTAATCAAGTAGAGTACACTATACAGAATGACAAATGTAATCCAGTAGAGTTCACTATACAGAATGACAAATGTTATCAAGTAGAGTACACTATACAGTATGACAAATGTAATCCAGTAGAGTACACGATACAGAATGACAAATGTAATCCAGTCGAGTACACGATACAGTATGACAAATGTAATCCAGTAGAGTTCACTATACAGAATGACAAATGTAATCCAGTAGAGTACATATACAGAATGACAAATGTAATCCAGTAGAGTACACTATACAGAATGACAAATGTAATCAAGTAGAGTACACTATACAGAATGACAAATGTAATCAAGTAGAGTACACTATACAGAATGACAAATGTAATAAAGTAGAGTTCACTATACAGAATGACAAATGTAATCCAGTAGAGTACACTATACAGTATGACAAATGTAATCAAGTAGAGAACACTATACAGAATGACAAATGTAATCCAGTAGAGTACACGATACAGTATGACAAATGTAATCCAGTAGAGTACACGATACAGTATGACAAATGTAATCCAGTAGAGTTCACTATACAGAATGACAAATGTAATCCAGTAGAGTTCACTATACATAATGACAAATGTAATCCAGTAGAGTTCACTATACAGAATGACAAATGTAATCCAGTAGAGTTCACTATACATAATGACAAATGTAATCCAGTAGAGTTCACTATACAGAATGACAAATGTAATCTAGTAGAGTACACGATACAGTATGACAAATGTAATCCAGTAGAGTACACTATACAGAATGACAAATGTAATCAAGTAGAGTACACTATACAGAATGACAAATGTAATCAAGTAGAGTTCACTATACAGAATGACAAATGTAATCCAGTAGAGTACACTATACAGAATGACAAATGTAATCCAGTAGAGTACACTATACAGTATGACAAATGTAATCAAGTAGAGTACACTATACAGTATGACAAATGTAATCCAGTAGAGTACACTATATAGTATGACAAATGTAATCCAGTAGAGTACACGATACAGTATGACAAATGTAATCAAGTAGAGTTCACTATACAGTATGACAAATGTAATCCAGTAGAGTAGACGATACAGTATGACAAATGTAATCAAGTAGAGTTCACTATACAGTATGACAAATGTAATCCAGTAGAGTACACTATACAGTATGACAAATGTAATCAAGTAGAGTACACGATACAGTATGACAAATGTAATCCAGCAAGAGCTAACTAGTAGGGTAAGGTGGGGGCCAAAATACGAGGTAAAAGGCCTACGAGTAAAAATTCTGACATCGTTAGATATACCGTGCCGCGCGATATTCTTTTTGTGACGTCTTTAATACGCAGGTGTGAATACCACGAAAAATTTAAACATGTGTCTTCAAATGTAAGTTTTTAATTCTCATTACACCTTATATTCTCGATTTTTGCCATTCGTGCGTTTGTTTGACGGTATTTATGCAGAGCTTACATGATCGCGAAATTGTACTACATTTTGCCAGAAGTTATTTATAAACTTTATATTATGTTTAGAGGTTATTGCCCCGTATCAAAATGCGTTTTGCCCCATAGGCAAAAAGGCAAAAATCAATAAAGTTATGTTCAATTTATTTAGCTTCATCTCGTTTTGTATCTCGCGTTTAATAGGTTATAAATGTACAGGTCTCGTGCAAACTTGTTATGTCTTAATCGAACTGATGGTTATTATTGTATAGTAAAATATTGCTTAATTAATATGGGCACTTTGTCCCACCTTGCACTACATTATACAGTATGACAAATGTAATCCAGCAGAGTACACTATACAGAAAAAACAAATGCAATTAAGTAAAGTACATAGAGCTATATAAATTGACAAATGCAATTCAGTAGAGTACATTTATAAAATGACAAATGAATGTTCAAAACATCTATGATTTCTTACCTGTATTTTTCATCAGAGAAAGTCCAATACTGCGTAGATTATAAACCATTGTGTAAATTCAACACAAACTTGTCCCTAAAACAATCGGCGAATTAAACTGAAGCTGTAAAAATAAATGAAATATAGTCCACCCAGTCTCAACAGTCCTTTCAGCTAAACCTACTTGTACTCACTAACGTCGCTATGACACCAAGTATAAAGTTCTATGACGTCATGACGAACGTTACGCAACAATTTGGTGAAATAAAGACTATTTTCCCACTAAAATGGAAACAAAACGAAATTAAAATTTTGGCTTAAAGATCCTTCATTAGAGACAAAGTATTCAATTCTATTCGTTGATACATGATATAATAAGCGATTTGTGTCTATAGATGCGATTGTCAATAATATATAGATCTTGATAATATCACGGATCTATAAACCCGTGATAATATCGATTGAATTAGATCTTCGCAGAATCTATCAGTTCTGAAGCTGATCTAGATCTATTTCATTATTTTTGTTCATAATTATATATTTTCTTTACATTTTGATTGTTTTTGACATGTAATGTTAGTTTTTAATTTATGATCATATTAATGTACACATTATTGATTATCATACAGTCCGTAAAACAGACCGTATGTATAGGGTAGCGTTTATTCACTCTCATAGATAATTACAGTTACTTCCCCTTTCACGTTGTTGGAAGCAAATAAATGAAACTAACGTGCGTCATTTCTAAATCGCAGATTAAACTGGTGAGACGGACAAATTATGATAATGTATACCATATATTAAATTGATAAATACGCACTTTAGTTTTCAGTGTGTTATAAGCAAATTAAATGTATTAAACCGTTGTCAGATTCGCACTTATCTGATTTTCACAGTCAAATTTAGGACTTACAACTTGAAGTTACATATAGCACAGGTACTTGACTAATGTATATATGTGTATATATATGTATGTAAAAGAGAAGCTTTGCAACGAAATATTTCCAATAAACAGCCCTCTCCTTGCACCAACGTCACCCACATGAAAATAAACTGTCACAGATTCAAAATATTTATTGGATAAATACTGTTTATTGGAAATCTTTCGTTGCAAACCTTCTCTTTTATATACATATTTTATACACATATATTATACACATATATACATTAGTGAAGTACCTGCGTTACATAGGGGTACATGGATAGACATTGACATGATGTTATTAATGTTTAAATGCATAGGCATGCTTAATTTCGATTAGGCTATTGTTGTATGAAATTTACTTTCATAATAGAATAAAATGACAATTAATGAAAATAGTGCAAGTAAAATAATGGGCTCTTAAATGTACCAAGTATATATTAATCTAGCCCAGATTCTAGTGGTAGTGATGCAATGAAATTTTTACCAGGTTTAGTAATAACCGAGTCTTAGTTGACACAGTTTTGCAATTAATTATTTATTTAAACTTTTCAATGCTTAATTGAATTTGATGCTGATTTAAAGAAATGAGAATTTTCTTTAATGGCATTAACTGCTTGGTAATGTGTAAAGTACCTCAGTATTAGCTCACTAATATGGTTCGAGAATCCAAACCTACATTAAAGTTAAGACATGTATGTCATTTTTAGTGTTGATTGATATTTTATGTTTCAGATGAGAAGACCTTGGAGATTTGTGAATGCTAGCTAGGATGGATTACTGTCCAGAAGTTGCTGTTCTTCAGTCAGGATTTCAGCTTGTAAATAAACAGGTACTTGATAATAAGTCAGAAATGTGTCATTGTTTAAAATAACCAAAAATGTTGTTGCAAATCTCCAAAAAGGCTGCCTCAATGCTTTGTAAATCAGCCTTTTTCTTTTCTTGGGATTTTAGGGACAAGATCCCTGTAAAAATTGGGGACTTTTTCACAGAAATATCAGATTGTGAGGCAGGTTGGTTAAATTAGTTTTCCATACAGAGCCTATTCTTGTAATAGGGCTTCAAGTAACATAATAAACAGCCAATGTCATGTAGTCCACACCTGGGACTAACCATCAACCTTCCACAAGCCAGCCAGATGGCATCCTCATAGCTTGTATATTCCAGCTGGGATTCGAACCCACAGCGCTGTGATTTGAAGTCGGCGACCATAACCAGGTGACCCCATTAAAGTATTTCATAGTGGAATAGTGTGTATTTGAAAGATACCCAGCTGTTAAAGTTCATTGTATACACTTACTGGTTAACTTGCACCATTGCAAATTTTCCATGTTTATGCACACACCATATTTTATTTCTTACAGGCTCACGGTCGACTATCAGATTTGTCTAAGGACAGTTGTTGTCAGTATGTCAATGTCATTGTTAGATTGGTGGAAGAGATATGTGCTGGTATAGAATACGACCTTGACCTTGAGACAAAGGAACTATGGCAACAAAAACTTCACTGTTTGTTATTTCATACTGTTACCAAGAATTTTTATCGCAAAAAGGAGGTTTGTCTTGATTTTGTGTTTTTCACCTTAACTTTTATCATTTTTATACGTCGCCAATTACAGGAATCTCCCTTGGTCATGAAAATGTATTCAGATTTTTGAGAAAATACCTATACATGTACTGTTTTTTTCAAAATCGTTAGTATTTTGACTAGTCAGTGAGTACAAGAAATGTGAAGATGAGCACTTTTGCTGATTATATAATGGTCATTAAGTGTTTGGTAATTAATTATTTAAATATCAAACACTTTCAGACAAGATAGAATATATATGGATGTGAGAATTATGTAAGGCAGACAAAATCTGGTTGTGGCAGGATACAGAATTGATATTTTCAAAATACACAGCTAGGAAATATGTTCTGTTACTGCTGTTTTATTTAATACATGTAGTCGTAAGTGCTTGGTCTAATGTTTAAAAGAATTCTGATATTTGTTTTTGGACCAAATAAACGCTGCCATATTTACCGTTCAATGGATTTCAGAGTCTTTTTTAACTGCAATTTCACTTGGAAAAAGGTCAAGTTATTGTATACGCATTGAAAAATTCAGCTGGTATGGGAGGAAAACAATGTGTGTATTAAAAATGTGTGATACCAAAATATGGTAAGTTTGTGACAGACCATTTTTGTGGTGTTTTAATATTCCTTGAGCTAATATATGAAATGTACATGTATTTATTTTACATACAGGATGCTTCTTTGGATAGGAGGGTACCTGTACAGAGTCCCCTTGACATGCTTTCTGAACTATTTCCTTCGTTCAGTCGTGCTTTCTACTTTGAGTTGATGAAACCGTGTGGCTGGACGTCATACTTTCTACAAGTAAGATTTTGTTTTTATGTCCCTGCTCTTCTTCCCCACCATTTAAGGAATGGCCAAGGGGCATAAAGTGTTACCCTGTCCGTCCATGCGTTTGTCTAGGCAAAAATTGTTTTTTGATCAATATCCCTTGAAAGGATGGATTCAATTCATATTGGGCACATAAGTATGGGATAATAAAATCAAGGTCGATTTAAAAAAAAAAGACCCTTTTGCGACTTCAAAGCCCAGAGCAGAGTTATCCATGTTCTATCAACATAGCTAGTTTAATTATATATATATATATATTAATGTTCAAAATCTCTTTTCAAAGTCGTAGAAGCTGACCTGAGTATTAGTTTAGTTAAAACATAATAACTTTACATCAATTTTAAAACATGTTATAACAAAATTTATTACTTTTGATGACTGCTAAAAAGGACGTATTCCTTTTTCTGGGATTTTGTAGTTCAAGGTTCAAACTTGTGAATGGATAAGCTGTAATGTAGATTTAAAACTGTGAAAACATTGAAATGAGAATTTGTGATTAACTTTCAAACTTGTGAAATGTTCGGATTAATCATTCAATTCTTTGATAATTTTTTCAGTGCCTCCAGTGTTTGGATATTGATACCTCTTCCTCATTGTTATGTGATCTTCAGTCTCACTGTGCGCAAGAACCAGTTACTGTCGTAGATTGTAACGTAATAAGTGTTTTGTCAGAAAAATTGTTAGCCCGGTGCCTGTGCGTACCTGACGGACCGGCGGAGTTATGTGAGGAATTGTTGAAACCATTAAATCAATCACAAACATATTTGATGGTTGTTTATCCTGATGTTACTGAACTGGACAATGAAAACATATCAGTTTCTGGAGATCAAGTGATGGACAATAGTTTTCTTACCCGAACAAAACAAAGTGTGGGTGTGCAATTGTTCGATGAATTTGTAAAGAACAAATCGGATATTTTCGATTTAATTCTGTCTAACTATGAGAAACAGCTTGATATGAATTTCAAATCACCGGAACAAGTGTGTGAAAGAGATCTGCTGCAAATCTTAATATATTTAGAAATTTGGTATTATTTGTTCAAGACAGGAAAAGATAACTCTTCTGTCGACTGGTTTGTTAATAATGTTTTTCTATCAGAAGAATATAACACGTCTAAAGTGAATAATTCTGTAAAGCATGATAAACATTTGATATACAGTTTGAACTTTGTTCTCATAGAATGTTTGTGTCGCCATGGTGATATGATAAAATTACAACAGCTTATTGAAAAAGGTTTCAGTCTTGTGTCAAAACTCTTCAAAAGAAGTGAAAAAAGGTTGGATAACCCAAAATCTTGGCATACTGCCCAAATTGTATGTGGATTGTCTGCTGATACAACTGTACTGTTACGGATGCTGTATGGAATTATGGGTATTGATAACACGCACAAAGTCTACTCACATCTTGAGGAGATATTTCATGCGCACATGTCCATAGATAAGAGTGAGTTGTTACTCGGGGAGACGTGGAACTGTGATGTAACGTTGGAAGCTCTCGTGTGGAGAATCACACAAAGATTACCTCCGTATCAAGGTAAGTTTGTTGACATTTAAATACCAGTTTTCAAGAAAAGATTTCATGTTCCTAGCTTTTACTGTTTGTGTATTCAGGAAAGTGATTAGTGCTGTTCTGATTTGAATAAAAACCTCATTGTTGACCTATTACTGGAAAGAAGTCAAATAGCATCGCCTATGACATCAAAAATATATGAAGATGTTAAAATATTGAGTGACTCCTTTGTTTATTTGAAATTTCTAAAACTTATTTGGTAACCTTGAAAAGAAATTTTCTATTTGGCTTGTGGACATGATTTTAAATGTATTTACTTCGATTTAATGCAGCTTATTGTACATTTGTACCTATAACTTTTTTGAATATTCTCAGTCATAGTACAAGTCTGACATTATAAGGCCTTCATTCATAGACTTTGTACATTCTGAATTTCGGTTTGATGAATTTCAAATGTATTTTTTTTCTTTTTTACATTTACAGTTTGTATTGATCGCCTTCTTGATGAAAATTGTTTACAATTCTGGACATCGGAATGGTAAGTACCTCAGTTTGCTAAATATGTCTGACTGCTAGATAGGTCTAGTAATACATTTTCCCAAAACTGTGAGAAAAACTGGTATTCTTGAAACATCTGTAATGTCTTATAATTTACCATCAATATTTCAGCCTACATCACAGAATGCTACAGAGTTCATCCTTGTTGAGTCGTGCTGATCGGATTTCAAAATTGTCAAACATTCTTACAGTACTCGCCCTGACTTCACATACAAGGGAGACAACTGCATCTATCATAAACTTGATTCAAACCACATTCCTGCAGTTGTCTTTCCCTGATCAGGATCTACTTGTAAAAGAATGGTATTGTAGTGAAAATAACTACATATCAGAAGTAATGAAGGAAGGGATTGGTGATAAAGTTACCAATACTTATAACAAAGTCACAGCCGACCTGAATAATCATGTGAGTGCAAAATTTGTATTGTCATATGTGTTTAGGGCATCAAGAATTCTAATTGTAAATGTCACCGACTTTGAACATTTTGTTGTGAAATGGTAACTCTCATTGCATTATTTCAATACTTCAAAATGATTAAATAGTTGTTAGAAAATGTTGTTTGAAGCTGTCTCCATTCTCTTGTTTTCATGGTTAAACATGCATACAAGTGTAAAAATCATCTGCCTGTACAGCAATAATTCTGTACCCTACTGTGAATGTTACACATAGGATGCACCACACTGCCTGATTTGTGTGCGTATTTTTCTGTTATTTCAGGTTTTGAATGAAATCTTGTTGCTGTGTATAGGGGATCCCGTGTATGTGCTGAATGCAACCTTGATGCTAAGTATTTACAATGAACAACAAGCCATCAGCTGTACTCAGGTATAACATTTGGTTTTAGTTCTGTTTGTTTGTTTTTATTGAGTTCAACAGCATTGTTTATGCCCCCGCCATTCAAAGAAGTGTTACCCCTGTCGGTCTGTCCATGCCAAAATTGGTTTCCGATCAATAACTCAATAAATTGGGCACATGCGTATAGGATGATAAGATACAGGTCAAGTTCAATATTGGTCACAATTGACCTATTTTTGGAGGAGTTATAGCCCTTTTTTTACTTAAAAAGTTCTATTGAAAAGCCTAAAGCGGGGGCATCTGTGTTCTATGGACGCATCTAGTTCAACATAGTTTTCAGTTACATATGGCAGTCATTGACCCAACCAGTTTTCCTAGACAGTACTAACCTTTCTGAAAGCAACAGACAACTTCTCCACATGAATCAGAAGTTGAGAACAAATGACTGTAGCCCAATGTCACTGATGGACATGACCTGCCCGGCCTGGGAATCAAACCTGGATCACCTGGGTGATAGCCCAGTGCTCTATGAACTGAGCTAACCCAGCAAGCTATTTTGGATATGTTATTTCTTCTTTTGTTGTATTGCAATAATTCACTCCGGTTGCATTGTCTAGCTGGCCTGTGGAGTTCCATGTTCATGTTATGAGTTGTTAATACTACTGTGTTTGGTTTCCTTGTTCTTATCATATCAGTCTTATTATTGTGCCTTCTTGTCTGTCTGGTATTGTCCCCTCCCTATGTGTGCCTCCTCTCTTTTTGTTTGGCTAGATCTACGTAGGGAAGTACTGATTTGTGAATGTGCCATTCCCTGCTCCACATATTTTGTTTAAAGATTTTAAGCTAAAATATCTTTTATGTTTATTCATAATTTTTTTACACAAATAGTTTAAGAGAAAACTTCATTCCATCTTGTAAGAGAATAGTTGGGTAAATCGTCAAAAGTTTGTGCTAGCCTCAATCAATTTTATTTGTCCTAGTACATATACTTGGGTATGTGAGTTATGTGATAGACTGGTATAAAAGTTTTTATGTTTCAGATTACTAGACTGGTACACAAGACATGCAGATGTCATCATCCAGTCCACCATCCGGACACGTCATTGATTGCTTACTGTATTCAGAGATTCCTGGCCTCACAGTCTCTAACTTCAAAACAACAGAACACTTTCATTGTATTTGTTTCAGAATTGATGATTACTAAATCCAAGGTAACTTTTAAATATTTATAGTTGTTGTGTTAAAGGTAATGTTGTTCAAAATCTTTGCTGAAATAATTAAAAGCTAACCTGAGTATTGCATTGAATTTATAATAAAAAAATCATTGTCAACTCATTTCAAGAAATAAATTGCAGCCAATACGTGAGAAATGAAATTAGTGTAATATTTAACGTCTACTTATTGTTTGTCTATTTGAAATACAACTCTAAGTTTCCAAAACAGACCTGGACCCATTCCCAAAATGGTGAAAAAAGCTCCCAAGTATTCACAGTATCACATAATATAATGTAATCACCATTTTGTTATATTTCTTTTTCTTGAAAAGGGTTTTTTCGTTTCTTTTAGTCATCGTCGAGCACATTCAGATCAGACTTTGTTCTGTCGCCGAGTGAGTTTATTCTCACCACAGTACTTCCATCATTGTCAGCTGAGAATGTAGACCGTCAGGCTGGAAACATCTCATGCGAATTTGCCATGAACTTATTATTGGCTGCATTGAAGGCCAGCTTGGAGGTAATCCATGATGATTATACACACAATGTTGAAGTATTGCCACTGCTTGTCACTCTTGCTGAACTACAGCACAAGTGTCTTGTATCCTGTGAGGGTGGAGCAGTAGAGAAGACAGATACCTCGAATAATGTGTCCGTTTCTATGAATTCCAAGTCTCGACCTATGGTTACCATGGCAACAAAATTGAATATCAGGGAGAAGATAAATGAGTGCTACACACTTCTTATTCAGTTAATAGAGAAACAGTGTATGACAGTACAACACTGTGGTGAGTATACATTGACTTTCATAGTAGTTATTGATGACCCAGTCTTGATGGATATATCATGTCCAATATGTATCAGCAATATATGTATTTATATAGAGATATTTAGAAGAAAGTAACTGGTTAATAGTTTAAAAAGCTGATCATTTCGATAACAAAACTGTCTAGTTCAAGTTTCATAGAGGTTTGTATGCTTTTTTTCAACCATAATGCAGTAAAGAACTGATGTATGTTGTCCAGGGTTACCAACCAGTACTAATCAACTAAACCTGGTCTTCTGTAAGCTACTGACAACTTGCCCACAGGACTCAGAGGTAGAGATATACATGTATGACTTGTGGATGTATGATCTTCAATAATGGTCAAGGAGAAGAAACCACTCACTCGAGGTTCAAATCGACAACCTCCAGATTGACTTTCTAGTGCCGTACCGACTGAGCGAACTTGTTGAACACTTAAGTGAACCAGTAGTAATTACCATACAAAATTGTATACAGTAAAACCTCACTTAAACATCACCTCAATAATAGTACCGACTCAAAATTAAAAACTCAATTTTGAAGTCTATTATCACAGTTTTGCTCTTTATTCAATCGCAATATTAAGACCACCTCAATAAGAAGACCATTTTTCGAGGGTTCCAATGATGGTCTTATTATTGAGCTTTTACTCTTATTAATAATATGAGTGAATCAAAGTTTGTTTTGTTTATTCTTGACAGATATTGTATGGATGTTAGACATGACAGCTGATTTGCATCTGATGGTCAAACTTGGACTGTGTGATGTGATGGATGCCTGTGGATGTTATGAAGTGATTATATTTTGTAACATTGGTTGTGTTATATGTAACGCCATTTGTCAACAATGTATTTGATACTTGTATTGAATGTGACCCTCTGTAATGGTCAGGTGAAGGACCAACCTCACAAAATATCATTAAAAGTATCCTGTTTATAGCTTCATCCTGTTTAATGCAGTTAGCAGTCTCCTTGGCTAGGCCATAATACACTATATAGCAGCCATTGAAAGTAATTTGTGAAGTTAGCATGTGGTCGGAAGGATTTAACGGCTGATTGAATCAGATTCACACAGATGTATTTATAGGGTGTCTATAATATAATATTATTAACAATTAAAGAATTATTGCAATTAAAATGAACAATTCATTTTTTAGCCTGATTAATGGATGTGTATGTAAAATATACAGCATGTAGTTAGGACCTTGACGTCAATGAGTTTACGTGTTTTCATTATAGTACCGTGAAGCGTGGGATGTTACCATGGTAACTTGTCTCGAAGATTTTATGACAAATCTTGTAACCATACTACAGTTTGTTGCTGTGGATGAAAGTTGTATGAAGACGATTCTTGAAAGATTGCAGCATGTAAACATTTCCTGTGACCAGCTGATTGCATCTCTTGCTCAGGTGAAAATAGAATTGTATTAATCAAGTATAGTAATAACTCGATGATAAGACCACTCTTGGTTCTGAATAAAGATGGTCTCCGTTGTGATATGGTTTGATTGTCAAGGAAAACAATGTCAGAATTGTTTTGTGTAAAACAGAAAAGTGTATGTATGAACATTATATTTCTTTCCAATTGTTGTTTCGACAATTATTTGACAAACATCCTTCAAATGTTAAAAAAGTCACTTTTTCAAAGGTTCCTACAAAGTGGGTTGTTTAAAGGTTCTGTTAAAAAAATCAGTAGTACAAGGGATCTGAAATAGTCAAGTGTTCACAAAAGTTCCAACATATATTGGGTTTTTCAAAGTTTTGAGAAAAAGTATGTTGTTCAAATGAATGACAAACAGTCTGTAACAAAGTTTGTTGTTCAAATGAATGACTAACAGTCAGTAACAAAGTATGTTGTTCAAATGAATGACTAACAGTCTGTTACAAAGCTTGTTGTTCAAATTTCTGCCCAAAGGTCAGTTGTTCAGAGCTTCAATTTCAGAGTGTCCAAATATCAAGTCATCTTTTTATTTGAGGATGAAAAAAATCTGATAATTTGTATTGTTTGTATTTAAAATTGCAGGTTTTACCTCTTTGTTCAAGCTCTGGGTTTGAAAACATCTGGACTTTCATTGAAGAACTCATAGCAAGTGACTCTGTCAATGTGATAATGATGTATAAACTTCTCTCTACTAGTTATTTACCACTGCTGGACTATAAAGGTAAGTTGTTTAAGCCTGTACCGCCACCCAGAGGCCGGGTTCATTTTGACCTTCCACAAGTGGGTGATTTATTGTTTAAACCTTCCACAAGTGGGTGATTTATTGTTTAAATCTTCCACAACCTTCCACAAGTGGGTGATTTATTGTTTAAACCTTCCACAACCTTCCACAAGTGGGTGATTTATTGTTTAAACCTTCACAAGTGGGTGATTTATTGTTTAAACCTTCCACAACCTTCCACAAGTGGGTGATTTATTGTTTAAACCTTCACAAGTGGGTGATTTATTGTTTAAACCTTCCACATGTGGGTGATTTATTGTTTAAACCTTTCACAAGTGGGTGATTGGCCATTTTTGTGGATTGCACAATCATTTAGGTTCTTCCAGAAGAATTATAAGCATTCACACGTTGTAAAGTTGATGCTGATATTTGTCAATGAAATATTATATTGCTATTTTATGGGATCTGTAACAATAAGAGTCATTTCCCATTTATTAGCAAAAAATTTTTTCTCTAGTATAAGACTAAAAACAGTTCTTTCATGCATGTGGATTTAAATTGGAATGAAAAGTTACTGTTTATGACTATGCAACTGTTTGATCTTTAAGAATGTCAGACTTGCGTTAAGCAAAGTTATGGCCCCTGAGCTTGCATAACTGTCAAATATGTCAGACATTGTTTTTGCCATTTGTTGTTTCAAGCTATGTAATTTGGTATGTATAACATAAACATGATGAATGTGATAAGAATTGATTCAAACAATTATTTTTCTCTATTGTTACAGTGTTGAGGCCATACCTGTATTCTAGTCAAATTTTGATGTACACAATGATAACACTAGCTTTGACCTTGAAGCAGAAAACATGGCAAGCATGGTCGATGTTGCAGCCTGTGATTACATCATATACCGGATACTTGAAGGTAAATATTTGGTAGCCCGCTGGGTTAGCTCAGTGGTTAGAGCCCTAAGCTGTCACTCGGGAGATCATGTCCTTCAGTGAAATTTGACAACAGGCATTTGTTCTCCACCTCTGACCATCAGACCTCATTTAAACAAAGGTCTGTTATACATTTTTATGACATGATTATCCTTGTGTAAAATACGTTTTAATTCTGATATAAAAAAGATGAACTTGCATGATAGCAACACGTTTCTGGAAATTTGTATGGGATATTTTTTGGCAAAATCCATTGTTTTTTAGTGATGATTAATTTTTATTTTAAACTCATTTATTATATCAACAGTGAAACGAATCATTATAAGTTATATTAATCACTCTTGTTGACTGTTTCCAGGGTTACTAGTAATGTAATGTAATCCACTTCAGACTCTCAAACATTCAAACTGAGACTTAGTAGGTTATAATTCTGGCCTCTTGGAAGATTTCTCTTCCAGGCAAAATGTATATATTGATGTAAAAGTATTGATTCTGTTCCAATGCATTGTGTATACACTCGGCAACATTTTCAATTGGTCACTTCATAGTTATTGAAGAGACCATACCATATATAAATCTGTTTTATGACTTATGATTGTTAGTGTTGATCTGAAGTAAATTCACATGATAATCAAAATGGATTAATATATTGTGCAAGAAATTATTTATGTGATGGTGTTTGCATTGTTGAATTTTCATTCACTGTTAAATAATATCAATAAAATCCAAGTGACCAATTAGAAAGTTTGTTCAGTGTATATTGATATAAAGATACTGATTCTGTTCCAGGTGAAGTGTGGTCAGTTTACCAGCACGGACAATACCACATTATTGATTTACTTATGCGAATTGTTTCATCATGTCGGTCAAGTGGCCGTGTACCTCACTGTTGAAGCGATGGATGTGGCGTTAATACTGCTTCTACAAATACTGACACAGTATGTTTCTGTGTATCAACAAAAACATGAGGACTTGATGAGTGAAAGTTTTCTCAAACTGAGAGTGAACTTGGAGAATGGCTTGTTTGCTGTAATTCAAAGACTTCCTGGAAGCAGTGACGCTAAAGATATGTTATGTAAAAAACTGAGGGAATAAATATTGTACAATGTATTTTCTTTTAGTTTTTAGCCTTGTCAGCCCTCAACCGATAAATCATTTGAACCGCTGGTAATCAGTTAGTAAAATGATGAACCGGTTAATCGAAATAAAGTCGAGTCAAGTATATATATATACATGTACACCAATGGTGTGACAGAAAAAGGTGGATGGTGCAAACAATTCCGTTTTGACATCTTTATGACATTACTGTGGCTCTTGTTTTCAAAATTAACCACCTCATTACAGTAACCACTTGTCAATATAAAAAACAATGATCAAAATCAATAACACACTCTAATAGGAATAAGTTTGAAATAAGCAACACCTCATTATAGAAATCTCCTGTCAAAATAAATGACAACTTCATAGAAATCATCTGTCAAAATGAACAGCATCCTCATAATAGAAACCACCTGTCAAAATAAACAATAATCCAATATTTGAGAGCAACTGTCAAAATAAACAATAATCCAATATTTGAGAGCAACTGTCAAAATAAACAATAATCCAATATGTGAGAGCAACTGTCAAATTATACAATAATCCAATATTTGAGAGCAACTGTCAAAATATACAATAATCCAATATTTGAGAGCAATGTCAAAATAAACAATAATCCAATATGTGAGAGCAATGTCAAAATAAATAATAATCCAATATTTGAGAGCAACTGTCAAAATAAACAATAATCCAATATGTGAGAGCAACTGTCAAAATAAACAATAATCCAATATCTGAGAGCAACTGTCAAAATAGACAATAATCCAATATTTAAGAGCAACTGTCAAAATATACAATAATCCAATATTTGAGAGCAATGTCAAAATAAACAATAATCCAATATGTGAGAGCAATGTCAAAATAAATAATAATCCAATATTTGAGAGCAACTGTCAAAATAAACAATAATCCAATATGTGAGAGCAACTGTCAAAATAAACAATAATCCAATATCTGAGAGCAACTGTCAAAATAGACAATAATCCAATATTTAAGAGCAACTGTCAAAATACACAATAATCCAATATTTGAGAGCAACTGTCAAAATAAACAATAATCCAATATTTGAGAGCAACTGTCAAAATAAACAATAATCCAATATTTGAGAGCAACTGTCAAAATAAAAAATAATCCAATATTTGAGAGCAACTGTCAAAATATACAATAATCCAATATTTGAGAGCAACTGTCAAAATATACAATAATCCAATATTTGAGAGCAACTGTCAAAATATACAATAATCCAATATTTGATGGCAACTGTCAAAATAAACAATAATCCAATATTTGAGAGCAACTGTCAAAATATACAATAATCCAATATTTGAGAGCAACTGTCAAAATAGACAATAATCCAATATTTGAGAGCAACTGTCAAAATAGACAATAATCCAATATTTGAAAGCAACTGTCAAAATAAACAATAATCCAATATTTGAGAGCAACTGTCAAAATAGACAATAATCCAATATTTGAAAGCAACTGTCAAAATAGACAATAATCCAATATTTGAAAGCAACTGTCAAAATAAACAATAATCCAATATTTGAAAAAAAAATCTGTCAAAATAAACAATAATCCAATATTTGAAAAAAAAATCTGTCAAAATAAACACTCACTTGATTACAAAAACCAAAATGTCTAAATAAACAACCTCCCAATTTATAGAACTACTTGCTAAATCAACTATACGTTAATTCCTTGGGTTGTTGCAGACTTGTTAGACAGTATGTGTATTGTTGAACTGAATGTCTCCATGAATTTGTAAAGAGAATAAAAGTGAAATTGAAAGTGAAAATGTTCTAATTTCTAGGAAGAAATGAATAAAAACTGAAAGTAATGATGGACTTCTAAGTAAACAAAAAAAATGAAACAATTCTGGTTTCTTAGTTAGAAAAATAATTAAAAACTGTAAGTAATGATGTAATTCAAGAAAACGAACTGAAATCGAAAGTGAATTTACTCGGGCTTCTATATTTAGAGAAATAAATAAAACACTGAAAGTAATGATGATCTTCCAAGTAAACAACTGAAATTGAAATTGAAAGTGAAATTGAAAGTGAAATTGAAAGTGAAATTGAAAGTGAAATTGAAAGTGAAAACTGAAATAGAAAGTGAAAATTGAAACAGAAACTATTCTGCTTCTAAGAACAATAAATAAAACTGAAAGTAATGATGGACTTCTAAAGAAACAACTGAAATTGAAAGTGAAACTATTTTGGCTTCTAAGAAGAAATTCATGAACTAATTTCATGGTGCGAGTTGATAAAACCTTTTATCATAACAATATTTCTCTCCCCCCCCCCCCTCTAATGGGCTTGATCTAAAAATATTTGAAGAAGTTATAGTGCCGATATGAGAAACACCATGATAAATAAGAAATGGTATAACGAGTTGTATGTTACCAAAATTATGGGTGCAATATGGCAAGGTGCCGAATTAAAGTTTGATTTAATCCTGGGTTCGCCCCGTACCTGTCACCTAGCAACTCAATGGTCTTAATATTGAGGTTGAATAAAGAGCAAAACAGTGAAAATGGACTTGAAAATTATGTTCTTTATTTTGAGGTGGTATTATTATTGAGGTGGTCTTAATCTGAGGTTTTACTGTAATATGTATTATTTACAAGTGTAAATTGGAATCAAAGACGCTTCATATCTCCGACCTACCATACATAGTAACTCTTACTCTGTCGTGACCTCGAGTGAATGAGCTTTCATACAGTGATCATTGATAAATTCCTTATGCAGTACATAATGCAAATTCCTCCGCAGTTTCAAGAATGAAACACTATTTTACCAGCGGATGTAGGAAAAGAAGTACATAACCGCGACAAAAATCATCTAAGTCAATTATATGGTGAAAAACTCCGTGCAGCGTAAAGTTTGTATCCAATGTAAAACATGCGACAAACAACAGAAATCGAAAGTAAAACTGTCGTGTCTTCTTAGAAGAACATCATAAAATCTGTCTGATGGACTTCTAAGTAAAGAATAGCAATCGAAAGTAAAACTGCTCGGTCTTCTAGGAAAAATAGATAAAAACTGACAGCGACTTCTAAGTAAACAAAATGTTTATCGAACATTGAAATTGAAAGTAAACCTATCATGTATTCTAAGAAGAAATAGAAAACCGAAAGCGATCATAAACTTTTAAGTAAATAACAGAAATCGAAAATAAAACTTTAAGCTTTCGAGTAGAATCAGATTATCAAAGCACTGAGAGTGCAGTTGGAAATGGTAGCATTTTATTTGTGGGGTATTATCTCAAAATGAAACTCTCAAAGAATATCTATAAATTTGATGGATCATAATTAAATAGAATAACACAAACATGTATATGTATATGATGGCCCCAACACACAAGTTGTGTTTTGTATCCCAGGATACATATAGGAAGCGAGGCATACGCACACCACAGTATAACATTAAAATATATTTACTAAACTCCAGTGTCTTTAACTTACCTGAGTCTTGTTTACAAATACAAGGAATCAAAGTATACATTTAGTACAATAAAACTGTTGAACACTCCGTATTACATAGCGAGCAAACCTGGACTTTTTGAACGACTCTGCAATGACTGCAGATTGCACAAAGATATCTGTTTTACCAAATTTAAACAATAATGCTAAAGTAGTAAATTCCACCGTGGTTCCAAGAATATTAACTGTATTTGGACTAAAATGGGTAGACGAACATGTACGTTTGTGTCAAATGTATACGGATCTGTCATAAACCACTGAAAGCAATTTCGGATTTCTAAGTGAATAACAGAAAACGAAAGTAAAACTGAGCTGGTATCCAAGAACTGAAAGTGATCATGTTTTTTTTGTAAACGACAGAAATTGAAAGTAAAACTGTGACCTGGCTTCCAAGAACTGAAAGTTATGCATTCTTGTAAGCGACAGAAATCGAAAGTAAAACTGTGACCTGGCTTCCAAGAACTGAAAGTTATGCATTCTTGTAAGCGACAGAAATCGAAAGTAAAACTTATTTAGGCCGGTTTCAAGGAAGAAATAAAGAAACTGTAGATATCAATGCATATGCTCGTACATTGACAGAAAAAAGAACGTATACTTTACACCATTAAACGGCAGTAAACATTGTCTACATAGTTAGAGTGTCACTACAAGGAAAAAATACGCTTTATTTCATACACATGCTTTCCTAAAATTAGCCAAAAAGGAAAGTAATAATGATTTGTCTTTAGTTCAATTTACGTTCTGAGCAAGAATCTATCAGAATCAAAGCACTGCGAGTGTTGGTGGATGCTCAGCTATTACTTCAAAATAAAATCTCAAGTTTTTAAACCCATGAATCATGTATTTCTTAAAGTGTTGTATCATATACTCTGTCTTTTAAAGATGGCCGCTATAGACAAGTCACCACTGACTACGCTAAGCTTGATCACGTTATAAACAGTGCAATTTTAATGGAATTCAATCCGGTCGATCCTTAACCCGACCGATACAGACATATCGTTTAGTGAATATTGTAAAACCTCAGTAATAAGACCACATTTGGGACTCTTGAAATATGATCTTAATATTGAGATGGTCTTGAGGTTGAATAAAGAGCAAAACAGTGAAAATGGACTTGAACATTGAGTGCTTGATTTTGAGGTGGTCATATTATTGAGATGGTCTTTAATTGAGGTTTAACTGTACACATGGAAAGCTCTTCGCAACTGTTTATTCGGTACCTTCAGTGTAAAACTTATTTACAATTTCTTAATTATTAAAGGAAGAAAAAATGGGTTTTCCAAGTTTTTAAAACTTTTACTCTCATCATAAGGTTGTATATGAAAACATGAAAGCATCAAAGTTAAAATGTTCTTCAGTTACTCGTCTCTACTTCAACATATACGTATAGGTCTTTGACAATATACTGAACTCAAAGTGTTTGTAAAATCCCATAGGGACGAAGATCCAACCGCACATACATACCTTGTCATTGTCAGATTGATTCTAAAATGCTCAGCTTCAAAGTGTATAACAGCACACACTAGCATGGGAACAAACAAAATATTTCAGCACCTAGTGGGACACCTGTTGTAGTTCGAATGGGACAGTTTTGTTTGTTACTCTCTTGCACAAATGTCTATTCATCGACGCAGACAATGCCAAAATAGTTTGTGACGAACAATTTACGTAGCGAAAATAGAGGTATTTCCTTAAAAGGGCAATAACCCGTATGTAACTGTGATCCAGACATTACCATTTGTAATCAAATATCGGAAGAAAATGCCTTGTTTTATTGATTGAAAAGGAATATTAGAAACATATTGAAGTCTGAAATGGTATTATGGCTGGTCAAAATAAATGACTAAACTTTTTCTTCTAAGTACAGTATTATGTAATGTATGTATTATGATTTGTATTTTCTGTAATTTATGTTTAATGATTTGTATTTTCAGTAGATCAATTAAGCTAAAAGATTGTTACTACACTGTATTTACATTACACACATCATGTACTTGTATAAGCCTGTCACAAGACCGTTAAAACAGTCAATATGTTTTATTCACTATCAGTACCCAATCCGATATTTCATCACATTCATAAACACACCTAAGTCACACATTAGCAAGTTTTGTTCAACAAAAAGCAATCGCACTCATTTCTATCCAAATTGAGGACAAAGCGCCCACAAGCAAACGACGTTTTTGTCTGTCATAACACAATGACTTTGATTCAGACCTTAACCGCAATAATTCGGATGGCTTGTCGTGACGAACTATGGCACCAAGACTATTGCCATCTCTATCAAACGTAACTATATTCTGAGAGTAGCTGCCAGCAACAAGTACCGTACCATCCTCTGTGACACATACACAATGTGTTCCATCCAGTCGTTGATCACGTAACTCCTTTATAACATCACCGTCGTTGTTGAATACAACCACCCTATCGTCCCATGCAGCAACATAGATTTTGGTTTCATCATTACTTACTGCTATGTGACGAGGGTTGCAGTTGGGAAAGATTTCTCGATTCTGAAAATCTGTTTCTACTTTTTTCACTAACGTGCCTGATAAGTAGAAAATATAAACAGCTTTATCACCAGGTATCCAAAACTGATCAGTACAATAGGCCAGTCCATCGTTTCCATTGTTTAAATCATTTAAAGATATTTTTCGTTGATAAGACAGCGATAGACCAACAGATATAAACTGTATGGTTTTGTCCTCCAGTCGTACAGCTACTTCAGTGTGTGACACAGAACAAAGTCCCATCGGTCGAGCTTTCAAAGAACAGAAATCTTTTACCTTGAGTTCGTCATTAAGTCTCTTTAGCTTATTGTTTATGCAGTCAATCAGTATAATTGTTCCATCAGGAAGCTGACACATGTCGTTTATAAAACACTCGTTTTCGTCAGAATTTACCCTGGTGGATGTCGAGCTGTAACGTGATGCAGTGATTTTTCTTCGATGTTCAGGTTTTGGTCTGGTTTCACTTCTAATGATTTTCCCCATTCGGTCTGACATCCAAATCGCATCACAGAGAGCAACATTTGATTCCAATTTCAGAGCGGAATGTTCTGATACCTTTACTTCCTTCATGAACTTATTCGCATCTGCAAGGACCGCTCGGCCTAACTTTTCAGTGATGAACATTTGGTTCTCATCGTAGTTAGAGGTCAAGTCGGGCTTGTGTTTTTCGGAGGCAATAATCAAATCATCTACGACATCTATATCTGTGTTGATTTCCTTTTCCAAAAGTTTTTGTTCTGCATCCAGTTCAGCAATTATCTTTTCTTCAAGGGCATCTAAATGTTTACTCATCCGTTTTCTTACTGCACTAATTTCTTGAAGAAGATCTACTTTCTTTTTCTTGATGACCTGAAGGTCATTTGATTTCTTCAACTTCGCAGCATACAGCTGTTTATTTACCTGTGTAATATCAGCAACTAGCGACTGTAATGTAGAAAATTGGACCTCATGCGCCACATTACCAATCTCGTTGACATTAGGGCAAGATCTGTAAATTGTGTAAAACGTGTATATATAGTTTTCAGTACTTATTAGTTTATCTAAAGTTTGGTAAATTAGATGCGTTCAAAATGTTCACAATACGATTGTACAAAAATACGCAATTTAAATAATACATAAGACAATTTGTTTCGTTGGTTTATTGTTGAATTTTTGTTATTAAAATCTTCTGTACAGCAATGTGTTTAATAAGACAACTTCGTTTTCTATCAATGACGAGTTAATTGAAAGTCATTTATATATCTACTTTTCAAACAAAATGCATTTTCTCAGTCATGAATGCAGACACGGATGGCAACATATCTTACAAATTAACATGATTGGAATATTACCTGTGCCCCTTAACAATACATAAGCTGCAATAAACCATATCATGAGTTCCGCAATACATCTCGATATCACGGTCCGGGTGGTAATGGCATTTAGCAACAACCGGAACTGGACTGACTGATGGTAGACTTTTCTTTGAATGTGTCAATAATTCGATACCAAGCAATGTATGATTTCTCATGTATCGGATGTGGTATCTTCCACAAGTTTGACATAGAAGCTGCTTGCAGTCTTGACAGAAATGAGAGGCCTCTTGTTTTGAATCATCAGATCGGCACTGTGTACACTCATGACTGAACATATCGTCTGATCCACCCTCCAGTGTTCTTGGCAAATTTCCACCTTCGGCCATTGTTCTGTAAAACACAATGATTGAAGTTTTGTTATTCATATTTCCGTTACAAAAAAGGAACTCCTCTTATGTTATGGTTTCAGCATTCAAAAACAGATTTAAGAGAAGTAGATGGTTACATACTATTTATCTATACAAATGTTAGAAATGCCCGAAACCCTAGCATTATTCTCGTTATCACACGTAATATGTTTTAACTACATTGTAAGCTGCACATTAGTTACATCCATAAAATCCCTACCAATACCATCAGCAGTAAGTTATTGCTACTGATGTAACTGCATCCTCGGTACCCAGGCTATTCATTAGTCGACTATATTTGATACTGTCAAAGATATAGCCTAACTTAGGGATCAGTTATTAAAGTAGATCGCTTTTTGTTTTATGTAAAGAAGAGCGCTGTGACCAAAGCACAGGTTTAGTGATCGTGCTATGCAAAAATGTTAGTCATGTTGTAACATATATGATACCATGGACAAATTGCATAGCGAAACTTCGTGATTCATGAATATTCATTAGCATTTCTCGACCAATGAAATGGACGATAACAAAAAAGAAGGAATATCCTTTGTGAAGCGTTATTGATGTCCTGCCTAACACGATTTGAAAGCTCGATCTCATGGGATCGCTCAGAACCGCGATTTCATCCGTTACGGCAAATTCCGTATCGCATGAGGTGTGTCATGCGGCCAATCAAGCGGCTCGATTTCATCTCATTATTTTTTCATGAGTACGAGATTTTTACTGTCAGTTTACCTAGGGTATCATATATGTTATGAATTGCCTGGGGTACCGATGATGCTGTAACTACTGCTACTACCACACCACCAACATAAATATATACAGTAACACGATGACTTACGAGAAGTGTCGGTTTCGTTAAAACAACAAATTGCCTAACCTTACAACATGTCGGGAGTCAACTAACAAAGACTTTTAAATGTGGACTTACACACAAAATCGTAAATTTCCATTAAAAACATTTACCTATCAAGTCGTAGGTTATATCAGGAAATTGTAAGCTTGTGCCTGTATGAAATATGGACTAAAATGCATGACACCCTTACCCATTACTTATGATAAGAATGTTAACCAATATCAGATACGTTCATTTGTACACGGTCGTTTGACTCATCTGCTTTGCCAAAAAATCAACGTTGGATAATAAAAAAATCTATATATGTATCATCACATCCCTTATATAATACGTGAATATAAGGAATGATTTTTTTTTATCCAGGGTTGATTTATTGACAAAGGAGATGAGCCAAACACCTGCACCTTTGTATGTCAAGAAATAGTTGTATCAGTTTGTATGTACAATGTATATAGCATATATATATAATGCATAACTAACTGAGTTGTTTCGTATATGTTATTATACAACTTTAAATCGAGTGTTACTTACATTTATTGCGTCGATGCTTCTAAAATATCACGAGTGTCACTGAATGTAGTCTTGTTTCGTTTTCGTCACCGATTAACGCCCCTCTTAAAAGTCCGAAGTGCAAATACACGTCCCAAAATATCGACGACACCGAATGACTTAAACATGTAAATAGATATGGATATCACCTCACGTATAAATGTATAAAGTTGTCATACAAATGTAACGAATGTCAATAATTGACTCGTGTTAAGGTTTGTCCTAAATAAGACCCAACATAACTTATTTCACATTTGGACATTATTCGGTTATATGCCAAGTGAAAGTAAAATGCAAAATAACAAAACAACGAAAGTTTATGGTTTAAATGAGGATGTACACGTCAAATATTTTGGACAACTTCTGAATCAGAGGTGGAGGACAAATGACTGTAGTCAAATGTCATGGAAGAATATGAGCTGCGACGCCCGGGAATCAAACCCGAACCGCCTGGGGGATAGCCCAGCACTCAACAAACTGAGCTAACCTGACGAGCTGTCAAGTTATACTATTTTTTAAGTAAACAATAGTAATCGAATGTTAACCTTCTCTGGCGTATCTTCAGTGAATATCAAATGGTTGATAAATTCTACAAAACAAATACTAGTTGGGCATTCGTCGATCTCAAAGAAGAAAATAACGTCGATGAGCTTTCCGATGTATTTATTGTGAGATTTACTGCTCATAGATTTTGCTACTGTCTTTGGTAATAACATGTAGATCATTATCAACTCGACTCGTACTAAATTATTTTCAGTACTTAGATTACCTAATATCGGTAACTATAGCATAAACATGTATATGGACCCAAACACTACTTGTGTTTTGTATACCAGGATACATGGGATGTGATATAAATCAAATGATTTGAGCTGGAGTCATTTCGGGCATAGGTGGGCACCTTGGTAGAACCACCTGTCTTATGTCCAAAGATAATGCTAGAAGGGACCACTGAGGTGATCCTCCACCCAGAAAGCCACTGCATGACCCTGATTGTTTATGTGACATAAAGCCAATTACGTAAGAAAATAACATGAACTATGTATGGTGAAAGGCCACGTTGCTGTTCTTACAGAACATGATAACATTTACGCTGTCTTGCTTAATCTCATAATTGTCGTCTGCTCCTGCCAATACAAAACTTATACAGCAAATACATGTACAATGTATTAGTTTAACAACAAACTATGACTTCATATCACCATTTAAATATTTAATAAATAAAATCAGTGATGGATATGGCAATTTTCACAAACAAGTACACTGTATAAGGAAATGTTCAAAGTTGAAATATTCTTCAGTTACTTGTCTCTACTTCAACATATACGTACATGTCTCTTACAATATACTGAAATCGAAGTGTTTGTAAAATCCTATAGGAAGGAAGATCCAACCCCACATGCCTACCTTGTCATTAAACATATCGATTATACAGTTCTCAGCTACTAAGTGTGTAACAGCACACACTAGAATGGAGAGAAACAAAACAATCACGTCAAGGGATGTCGCACTAACGTCTCCAATGGTGTTCCTATTTCCATCAAAGGGAGTTAATGTCAAAATTTGGAACAACCGAGCTGTAATTGTTCCCTGTTTGTAGCAGGGGTTCCATTTGACCCTGGAGTTGACCCTTTGACCCCTGGAATTTTCCTAAGGATTCTGGCTTAAAGGTCAAATGTTCTCTAAATTATAGGTGATTTGGCTATAAAATGGTAAAATCCGGTCAAACTTTTTCAAAATGATCCTCGAGATTCAGCACCTGTTGTAGTTCGAATGGGACTGTTTTGTTTGTTACTCTCTTGCACAAATGTCTATTCATCGACGCAAATAATGCCAAAATATTTTGTGACGAATAATTCACGTAGCAGAGGTATTTTCTTAAAAGGGCAATAATCCGTATGTAACTTTGATAAAGACATTATCATTTGTAATCAAATATCGGAAGAAAATGCCTTATTTTAGTGATAGAAAAATGTTAGAAACATATTGATGTCTGAAATGGTATTTTGGCTGGTCAAAATAAATTAGTAAACTTTTTCTTCCGAGTACAGGTTTATGATTTGTATTTTCAATATATCAATTAAGCTAAACGAGAGAGAATACGTAACTACAGGGAACGCCACATACATACGACAGTGCCTCCCCACGCAGACCTCCGGGAAAACAACAATCGACAAAACACAAGGCACTTAATGAGGTTAAAGGGTACATATGTTAAGGAACAGAGGCACACGGGATGGCCTGACAGACCATAAGGAATAATTAGGAGAATCAAAGTGGATAGTGAAGGAGAGGGGGAGGGGGAATTAATGAATGGAAAATATCACACGACAAGTCAAGACAGCTGGCAGCAATAGGCCGAAACTGGGCAGGAAATAACCTGAACACTGTACAAAGTGACATAATTGCACAGGGGAAAGGGAAATATAAAACACCAACAGAAATAATAACCATACAGCGAATTACAGACTTGGAACTGTCAGTAAACATACTGGGGGTTTAAATCGATTTAACACCTAGCTAACCTCACACTTAATCGCTACATGGTCATTGATTTCCATAATATATACATGGATTGACTAAGTAGGCAGTAACTTATCATTAAAAGCAATTAACCATTACGTACATAACAACAGACATACTGTATGTAATTAATCCAGCACGAAGGAACAAGCAGCCTTATAGTGACCTTGCTGCCTGTAACTAAATTAGTAACATCAGAATGTGAAATAACCTTAAAATGTCAATTTAATAATGCAACTTATAGTAAAGTCAACTCGATAATGTAGTATATAATTAAACAATTCTTAGATACTAGTGATAGAGAAATGGCATTTACAACTAAGAAAAATGTGACTGTACCCAAACACACATGTACTCGTATAAACCTGTCACAAGACCGTTAAAACAGTTAACATGTTTTATTCACTATCAGTACACAATCCGATACTTCATCATATTCATAAACATACCTAAGTATTTATTTTACACATTAGTAAGTTTTTGGTTCAACATGTAGCAAGCGCACCCTTCATTGTAGTATGAAGACGAAAAGCCCACAAGCAAACGACGTTTTTGTCTGTCATAACACAATGCCTTTGATACAGACATTGATTGCAATAATTCGGATGGCTTCTGGTGACTATTGCCATCGCTATCAAACGTAACAACATTCCTGGAGTAGCTGCCAGCTACAAGTACCGTACCATCCTCTGTGACACATACACAATGTGCTCCATTCAGTCGTTGATTACGTAACTCGTTTATAACATCACCGTCGCTGTTAAATACAACCACCCTATCGTCCCATGCTGTGACATAGACTTTGGTTTCATCATTACTTACAGCTATGTTACGAGGGTTGCAGTTGGGAAAGATTTCTCGATTCTGAAAATCTGTTTCTACTTTTTTCACTAACGTGCCCGATAAGGAGTAGATATAAACAGCTTCATTCCCAGGTATCCAAAACTGATCAGTACAACAGGCCAGTCCATCGTTTGCATTGTTTAAATCATTTAAAGATATTTTTCGTTGATAAGACAGCGATTGACCAACAGATATGAACTGTATGGTTTTGTCCTCAAGTCGTACAGCTACTTCAGTATGTGACACAGAGCAAAGTCCCATCGGTCGAGCTTTCAAAGAACAGAAATCTTTTACCTTGAGTTCATCATCAAGTCTCTTTAGGTTATTGTTTATGCAGTCAATCAGTAGAATTGTTCCATCAGGAAGCACACACACGTCATTTATCAAAAACTCGTTTTTGTCAGAAATTACCCTAGTGGATATCGAGGTTTTATATGTCGCAGTGATATTTCTTCGATGTACAGGTTTTGGTCTGGTTTCACTTCTAATTATTTTTCCTATTCGGTCTGATTTCCAAATCGCATCACAGAGAGGAACATTTGATTCCAATTTCAGAGTGGGATGTTCTGATACCTTTACTTCCTTCATGAACTTATTCGCATCTGCAAGGAACACTCGGCCTAACTTTTCAGTGATGAACATTTGTTTCTCTTCGTAGTTAGAGGTCAAGTCGGGCTTATGTTTTTCGGAGGCAATAATCAAATCATCTACGATATTTATATCTGTGTTGATTTCCTTTTCCAATAGTTTTTGTTCTGCATCCAGTTCAGCAATTATCTTTTCTTCAAGGGCATCTAAATGTTTATTCATCCGTTTTCTTACTGCACTAATTTCTTGAAGAAGATCTACTTTCTTTTTCTTGATGACCTGAAGGTCATTTGATTTCTTCAACTTCGCAGCATACAGCTGTTTGTTGACCCGTGTAATATCAGCAACTAGCGACTGTAATGTAGAAAATTGGACCTCATGCGCCACATTACCAATCTCGTTGACATTAGGGCAAGATCTGTAAATTGTGTAAAACGTGTATATATATATTTCAGTACTTATTAGTTTATCTAACATTTGGTAAATTAGATGCGTTCAAAATGTTTACAATACGGTTGTACAAAAATACGCAATTTAAATAATACTGAAGACAATATTTGTTTCGTTGATTTATTGTGGAATTTTGTTATTAAAATCTTCTGTACAGCAATGTGTTTAATAAGACAACTTCGTTTTCTATCATTGATGAGTTAATTGAAAGTCATTTATATATCTACTTTTCAAACAAAATACATTTCCTCAGTCATGAATGCAGAAACGGATGGCAACATATCTTACAAATTAACATGGTTGGAATATTACCTGTGCCCCTTAACAATACATAGGCTGCAATAAACCATATCATGAGTTCCGCAATACATCTCGATATCACGGTCCGGGTGATAATGGCATTTAGCAACAACCGGAACTGGACTGACTGATGGTAAACTTTTCTTTGAATGTGTCAATAATTCGATACCAAGCAATGTATGATTTCTCATGTATCGGATGTGGTATCTTCCACAAGTTTGACATAGAAGCTGCTTGCAGTCTTGACAGAAATGAGAGGCGTCTTGTTTTGAACCATCAGATCGGCACTGTGTACACTCGTGACTGAACACATCGTCTGATCCACCCTCCAGTGTTCTTGGCAAATTTCCACCTTCGGCCATTGTTCTGTAAAACACCATGATTGAAGTTACAAAAAAGGAACTCCTCTTATGTTATGGTTTCAGCGTTGAAAAACAGATTTAAGAGAAGTAGACGGTAACATACTATTGATCTATACAAATTTTAGAAATGCCTGAAACTCTAGCATTATTCTCGTTATCACACGTAATATGTTTTAACTACATTGTAAGCTGCACATTAGTTACATCCATAAAATCCCTACCAATATCATCAGCAGTAAGTTATTTTTACAGCTGTAACTGCATCCTCGGTACCTAGGCTATTCATATGATACCATGGACAAATCGCATAGCGAAACTTCGTGATTCATGAATATTCATTAGCGTTTCCCGACCAATGAAATGGACGATAACAAAAAAGAAGGAATCTGCTTTGTGAAGCGCTATTGATGTCCTGCCTAACACGATTTGAAAGCTGCGATCTCATGGGATCGCTCAGAACCGCGATTTCATCCGTTACGGCAAATTCCGTATCGCATGAGGTGTGTGTCATGCGGCCAATCAAGCGGCTCGATTTCACCTCATTAATTATTCATGAGTACGAGATTTTTTACTGTCAGTTTACCCAGGGTATCATATATGTTATGAATAGCCTGGGGTACTGATGATGCTGTAACTACTGCTACTACCACACCACCAACAGAAATATATACAGTAACACGATGACTTACGAGAAGTGTCGGTTTCGTTAAAACCACAAATTGCCTAACCTTACATCATGTCGGGAGTCAACTAACAAAGACTTTTAAATGTGGACTTACACACACAATCGTAAATTTCCATTAAAAACATTTACCTATCAAGTATATAGGTTATATCAAGAAATTGCAAGCTTGTGCCTGTATGAAATATGGACTAAAATGCATGATACCCTTACCCATTACTTATGATTAGAATGTTAACCAATATCAGATACGTTCATTTGTACACGGTCCTTTGACTTTGACTCATCTGCTTTGCCCAAATATCAACGTTGGATAATAAAAAAATCTATATATGTATCATCACATCCCTTATATAATACGTGAATATAAGGAATGATTTTTTTTATCCAGGGTTGATTTATTGACAAAGGAGATGAGCCAAACACCTGCACCTTTGTATGTCAAGAAATAGTTGTATCAGTTTGTATGTACAATGTATATAGCATATATATATAATGCATAACTAACTGAGTTGTTTCGTATATGTTATTATACAACTTAAAATCGAGTGTTACTTACATTTATTGCGTCGATGCTTCTAAAATATGACGTTGTCACTGAATGTAGTCTTGTTTCGTTTTCGTCACCGATTAACGCCCCTCTTAAAAGTCCGAAGTGCAAATACATGTCCCAAAATATCGACGACACCGAATGACTTAAACATGTAAATAGATATGGATATCACCTCACGTATAAATGTATAAAGTTGTCATACAAATGTAACGAATGTCAATAATTGACTCGTGTTAAGGTTTGTCCTAAATAAGACCCAACATAACTTATTTCACATTTGGACATTATTCGGTTATATGCCATTAAGTGAAAGTAAAATGCAAAATAACAAAACAACGAAAGTTTATGGTTTAAATGAGGATGTACACATCTAATATTTTGGGCAACTTCCGAATCAGAGGTGGAGGACAAATGACTGTAGTCAAATGTTATGGAAGAATATGAGCTGCAACGCCCGGGAATCAAACCCGAACCGCCTGGGGGATAGCCCAGCACTCAAAAACTGTCAAGTTATACCATTTTTTAATTAAAAAATAGTAATCGAACGTTAACCTTCTCTGGCGTATCTTCAGTGAATATCAAATGGTTGATAAATTCTACAAAACAAATACTAGTTGGGCATTCGTCGATCTCAAAGAAGAAAATAACGTCGATAAGCTTTCCGATGTATTTATTGTGAGATTTACTGCTCATAGACTTTGCTACAGACTTTGGTAATTACATGTAGATCATTATCAACTCGACCCGTACTAAATTATTTTCAGTACTTTGATTACCTAATATCGGTTTAAAATCAAGTAATATCTATACTAAGGTTATAAAATTAGTAGTTGTGAATATCATAGCGCTACATATAGTGTTTAATTTGGTACAACGTACATATACATTCATATAGTTCATTTATAATAAGGTACAATCAAGTTTTAGTTTTCCATGAACTTTATCATAATCGTTCGACTAATCGTTACGTCAGTAGACATCGGAATTCGAAAGTAAAACTATTCTGTCGTCTAATTAAAGAAAAACTGATTAAAACTGAACGCAATTATAAACTTCTAAGTAAATAAAAGAAATTGAAAGTAAAACTATCATGTCTTCTGAGACGAAATAGAAAACTGAAAGCGATCATGGACATCAAAGTAAACAACAGAAATCGAAAGTACAACTGTATTGGCTTCCGAGTAGAATCAGATAATCAAAGCACTGAGAGTGCAGTTGGAAACGGTAGCATTATTGGGGTATTTATGTCAAAATGAAAAGCTCTAAGAAAAAAAAATTCAATTATAAATTTATAAAATTCATAATTAAATGAAATAGCACAAACTTATGAATGACCCGAAAACACAACTTGTGTCTTGTACCAGGATACATGGGATGCGAGGCATACGCGTGTACACCACAGTATAATATTAGAATATATTAACTAACCAACCTCGAGTTCGTCTAACTTAGCTGAAGCTTGTATACAAATACACGATGAAAACACACACAACACACATATGAAATGCGTTCAACATGCTTAGATACTTGTACCGGGAACAGTTCGTACACATACGTAGATGCCTCGAACGGTAGATGGCTCGAAGTAATTGCTAGGTCCGACTGCAGTTCGAGGTTTCTAAGCTCTACTGTACTAGGAATCAAAGTTTACATTTCATACAATAAACTGTTGAACACTCCGTATTATACAGCGAGCAAAACTGGACTTCTAGAACGACTCTTTGCCATGATTGCAGATTGCACAAAGATATCTGTTTTACCATATTTAAACAATAATGCTAAAGTAGTTAATTCCACCGTGGTTCCGAGAATATTAACTGTATTTGGACTCCAATAGGTAGACGAACATTTTTGGCTTCCAAGAACTGAAAGTTATCATGATTTTTTTGTAAACGACAGAAATCGAAATTAAAACTTCTTTAGGCTTCAAGGAAGGAATAAAGAAACTGTAGATATAAATGCATATACATGGCATTAAAGGGATAGCAATCGGGAAGTAAATGTGCTCAGATAGAATGTGTCTCGTAAGTCAGCATTGGCTGGCCCTTTAAATAGGGGTGACACTATAATAAATAAACATTTTACTTTTACTTTTAATGTACATTGATATAAAAAGGAAAAAGGAAACGTATACTTAACGCCATTAAAACGGAAGTAAACATTGTCCACCTAACATAATCTGGTGATTAGCGGGAGGAATGCTCAGCTATTACTTCAAAATAAAATCTTAAGTGTTTAAGCCCATGAATCATGTAATTCTAAAATGGTTATGTTATATACTCTTTTAAAGATGAGCGCTATAGACAGGTGACCACGTTATAAACAGTGCTATTTTAATGGAATTCAATCCGGTCGATCTTTAACCCGACCGATACAGACAATTCGTTTTAGTGAATACATATGGAAATCTCTTCACAAATATTTATTCGGTACCTTCAGAATTTCTTTGGTTTTATTTTTATTCTCAACATAAGATTATAAATGAAAACACATCAAAACATTTTTTTCTGAATAGAAAGGATGTATGTACATTTTGTATATCCATGAGCCGATCACTTTAACGCGAGAGATGAAGGTCAAACGACACGAGACAACGAATCACTTAACAGAATCGCGTTTACATGGAACTGATTCAGAAATCGAAAGTTGAATACATCGCCAACTTCTAGGAAACCTTAACTTGACACTGACAACCTCATTCGTATCTATAGATAGAAAACGAAAATGAAATGTCTACATTTAGGCAATATCAAATCGGATCTTTGTACAGCGTCCCCGGGGGTTAGTTTTATATGTATACAGTATGTTAAAACGTCAGTTTAGAACGCTAAGAACACGACAAAGGTTTGTTCTTGATGTCTCTAAACGAAGTGTTTCTCACTAAAATGATATTTTGTTTGTATGGCAAATATTTTCATTTTAAGATGAATGAAAATGGTTGTTTATTCAGTTATGATTTACTTAAGTTCATGTTACTATATACAGTGAAACCTCAACAATAAGACCACCATTGCTTCTGAATGAAATGGGTCCTAATAACGAAGTGGTCTTATTATCGGAGTTAAATTTTGTGTCTAAAAACTGGACAGTAAAGTCTTATAAATGATATAGTCTTACGTTTGAGCTGGTCTCTACGCGAGTTTTTTGCAGGAGGAAAAGTATTAAGTGCTCTCAATGTTGGATAACTGTACTATAGTAGTGATATTGATAAACATGTACATGTACTGCACTACAGCTATATTATAGATGTTGATATACATTCCTGCTGGTACTGGTGCTATTTTGGCTGTCCAAATTGTTTTTAAAGATTTTTGTTTCTATTTTTTGTATTGTTTCTTGATTTGTTAGAACATGTAAGTTTGGTTTTATTGCTATATCTACCTTAGGGGGCCTCCGTAACCGCGTGTTGAGAGTTGCCGACTTCAAATGGCTTGCCCTTCACCGCAGCGGGTTCGAATCCAACCCGAGGTGTTGATTGTGTATAAGAGGAAACTATCCAGCTGGCTTGTGGAAGATCGGTGGTTCTACCCAGGTGCCCCTCTAGCATCATTTTGGTAGAACCACCTGTCTATGCCCAAAGATAATTCCAGACGGGCCACTGACGTGATCCTCCATCCAGAAAACCACTACATGACCCTGACTGTTTATGTGACATAAAGCCCAATTACAAAAGAAAATAACATGTACTAGTATGTATGGTGAAAGGTCACTTTGCTGTTCCTACAATTGTCCTGTCTTGCTTCATCTCAAAGTTGTCGTCTGCTTCTGCCAATACAAAACGGTACAACAACTACATGTACAATGTATTAGTTTAACAACAAAACTATGAATTCATATCATTTTATTTATTTATTCAATAAAATCAGTCGTGGATTTGGCAAATTTCACAAACAAGTACACTGTATATGGAAGTGATCAAAGTTGAATTATTCTTCAGTTACTCGTCCCTACTTCAACATATACGTACAATCCTCCGACAATATACTGAAAACAAAGTGTTTGTAAAATCCCATAGGGACGAAGATCCAACCCCACATGCCTACCTTGTCATTGAACAGATCGATTCTACAGTTCTCAGCTACAAAGTGTATAACAGCACACATCAGCATGGGAAGAAACAAAACAATCACGTCAAGGGATGTCATACTAACGTCTTCAATGGTGTTCCTATTGTCAATCAAAGGGAGTTAATGTCAAACTTTGGAACAACCTAGCTGTTATGTTTCCCAGTTTGACCCTGGAGTTGCTCAGTCCGGAAATCCACACTTTAACCCGAAGGATTCTGGCAGCAGACAGGTTATTTTTTATATTTAGTTGTACTTCGAATTGGACAGTTTTGTTTGTTACTCTCTTGCAGAAATGTCTATTCATCGACGCAGATAATATCAAGATATTTTGTGACGAACAATTCACGCAGCGGAAGTAGAAGTATTTCCTTAAAAGGGCAATAACCCGCATGTAACTTTGACCCATATATTACCATTTGTCATCAAATATCGGAATAAAATGCCTTGTTTTAGTAATTGAAGAAGAATATTAGAAACATAATGAAGTCTGAAATGGTTTTATTGCTGGTCAAAATATTCTTCCGAGTACAGTATTATATAATTCATGTAGAAGTTTATGATTTGGATATTCAGTACGTGTATATCAATTAAGCTTAAACATTCTTACTTCGCTTTATATACATATACACACACGTACAAATATAATACAAGGCTACCAAAACATTTAACATAATGATTCTTTGTCATTACAAAATCCCGGTATTTCATCATATTCGTAAAATGTGCCTAAATATGAATATGTCACATATGACAAGAGCAAGTTCTCAGGTCAGGTACATGTAGTAAGAATATCATTCACTTAATTGGAAAAAGTCTACTTTGTTTGAGGAATGACCGACTAGCAAACGACGTTTCTGTCTGTCGTAACACAATGATTGTAGTTCAGGATTTGCACGTAAATAATATGACTGTTTACAGACAATAATGTTGCCGTCTGTATCAAACGCAAGGACATTCGTAATGCAACGACCTGCAACAAGTACAATATCATCCTCTGTGACACATACACAATGTGTTCCATCCAGTCGTTGATCACGTAACTCCTTTATAACATCACCGTCGTTGTTGAATACAACCACCCTATCGTCCCATGCTGTAACATAGACTTTGGTTTCATCATTACTTACATATATGTGACGAGGGTTGCAGTTGGGAAAGATTTCTCGATCCTGAAAATCTGTTTCTACTTTTTTCAGTAACGTGCCCAAGAAGGAGTAGATAAAAACAGCTCCATTCCCAGGTATCCAAAACTGATCAGTGCAACATGCCAGTCCATCGTTTCCATTATTTAAATCATTTAAAGATATTTTTCGTTGATAAGACAGCGAAAGACCAACATATATAAACTGTATGGTTTTGTCCTCCAGTCGTACACCTACTTCAGTATGTGACACAGAACAAAGTCCCATCGGTCGAGCTTTCAAAGAACAGCAATCTTTTACCTCGAGTTTGTCATCAAGTCTCTTTAGCCTATTGTTTATGCAGTCTATCAGTAGAATTGTTCCATCAGGAAGCTGACACATGTCGTTTATAAAACACTCGTTTTTGTCAGAACTTACCCTGGATGATGTCGAGTAGTCATTATATGTCCCAGTGATATTTCTTCGAAGTACAGGTTGTGGTTTGGTAACACTTCTAATGATTTTTCCCATTTGGTCTGATTTCCAAATCGCATCACAGAGAGCAACATTTGATTCAAATTTTAGAGCGGGATGTTCTGATACCTTTACTTCCTTCATGAATCTGTTCGCATCTGCAAGGACCGCTCGGCCTAACTTTTCAGTGATGAACATTTGGTTCTCATCGTAGTTAGAGGTCAAGTCGGGCTTGCGTTTTTCGGAGGCAATCATCAAATCATCTACGACATTTATGTCTGCGTTGATTTCCTTTTCCAATAGTTTTTGTTCTGCATCCAGTTCAGCAATAATCTTCTGCTCAATGGCATCTAAATGTTTATTCATCCGTTTTCTTACTGCACTAATTTCTTGAAGAAGATCTACTTTCTTTTTCTTGATGACCTGAAGGTCATTTGATTTCTTCAACTTCGCAGCATGCAGCTGTTTATTTACCTGTGTAATATCAGCAACTAGCAACTGTAATGTAGAAAATTGGACCTCATGCGCCACATCCCCAATCTCTTTGACATTAGGACAAGATCTGTAAATTGTGTAAAACGTGTATATATGTATTTTTCAGTACTTATTATTTTATCGAATTAATTATATCTAACATATGATAAATTAGATGTGTTCAAATGATCTCAATACGATTGTACACAAAATACGCAATTTAAATAATACATAAGACAAATTGATTGGTTGATTTATTGTGTAGTATCGTTATTAAAGTCTTATGCACAGCAATGTGTTTAATAAGACAACTTCCTTTTCTATCAATGATGTGTTAATTGAAAAAGTCATTTATAAATATACTTGTCAAACAAAATTCATTTCCTCAGTCATGAATGCAGAAACAGATGACAAAATATCTTACAAATTAAGGTGGTTGGAATATTACCTGTGCCCCTTAACAATACATAGGCTGCAATAAACCATATCATGAGTTCCGCAATACATCTCGATATCACGGTCCGGGTGGTAATGGCATTTAGCAACAACCGGAACTAGACTGACTGTTGGAAGACTTTTCGTTGACTGTTTCAATATTTCGACGCCAATCAATGTATGATTTCTCATATTTCGGATGTGGTATCTTCCACAAGTTTGACATAGAAGCTGCTTGCAGTCTTGACAGAAATGAGAGGCTTCTTGTTTTGAATCATCAGCTCGGCACTGTGTACACTCATGACTGAACACATCGTCTGATCCACCCTCCAGTGTTCTTGGCAATTTTCCACCTTCGGCCATTGTTCTGTAAAACACCATGATTGAAGTTACAAAAAAGTAACTCCTCTTATGTTATGGTTTCAGCGTTCAAAAACAGATTTAAGAGAAGTAGACGGTAACATTCTATTTATCTATACAAATGTTAGAAATGCCTGAAACTCTAGCATTATTCTCGTTATCACACACAATATATTTTAACTATATTGTAAGCTGCACATTAGTTACATCCATAAAATCCCTACCAATACCATCAGCAGTAAGTTATTTTTACTGCTGTAATTGCATCCTCGGTACCCAGGCTATTCATAACATATATGATAAACCATGGACAAATCGCATAGCGAAACTTCGTGATTCATGAATATTCATTTGCATTTCTCGACCAATGAAATGGACGATAACAAAAAAGAAGGAATCTGCTTTGTGAAGCGCTATTGGTGTCCTGCCTAACATGAGTTGAAAGCTGCGATCTCATTGGATCGCTCAGAACCGCGATTTCATCCGTTACGGCAAATTCCGTATCGCATGAGGTGTGTGTCATGCGGCCAAGCAAGCGGCTCGATTTCACCTCATTAATTATTCATGAGTACGAGATTTTTACTGTCAGTTTACCCAGGGTATCATATATGTTATGAATTGCCTGGGGTACCGATGATACTTACAACATGTTGGGAGTCAACAAACAAAGACTTTTAAATGTGGACGTACACACAAAATCGTAAATTTCCATTAAAAACATTTACCTATCAAGTATATAGGTTATATCAAGAAATTGTAAGCTTGTGCCTGTATGAAATATGGACTAAAACGCATGATACCCATACCCAATACTTATGATTAGAATGTTAACCAATATCAGATACGTTCATTTGTACACGGTCCTTTGACTCATCAGCTTTGTCAAAAAATCAACGTTGGATAATAAAAAAATCTATATAATCACATCCCTTATATAATACGTATTTGAATATAAGGAATGATGATTTATTATCCATGGTTGATTTGTTGACAAAGGAGATGAGCCAAACACCTGCACCTTTGTATGTCAATAAATAGTTGTATTAGTTTGTATGTACAATGTATATAGCATATATATATAATGCATAACTAACTGAGTTGTTTCGTACATGTTATTATACAACTTAAAATCGAGTGTTACTTACATTTATTGCGTCGATTCTTCAAAAATATGACGAGTGTCACTGAATGTAGTCTTGTTTCGTTTTCGTCACCGATTAACGCCCCTCTTATAAGTCCGAAGTGCAAATACACGTCCCATAATATCGACAACACCGAATGACTTAAACATGTAAATAGATATGGATATCACCTCACGTATAAATGTATAAAGTTGTCATACAAATGTAACGAATATCAATAATTGACTCGTGTTAAGGTTAGTCCTAAATAAGACCCAACTTAACTTATTACACATTTGGACATTATTCGGTTATATGCCATTAAGTGAAAGTAAAATGCAAAATAACAAAACAACGAAAGTTTATGGTTTAAATGAGGATGTACACGTCTAATATTTTGGACAACTTCCGAATCAGAGGTGGAGGACAAATGACTGTAGTCAAATGTTATGGAAGAATATGAGCTGCAACGCCCGGGAATCAAACCCGAACCGCCTGGGGGATAGCCCAGCACTCTACAAACTGAGCTAACCTGACGGGCTGTCAAGTTATACTAATTTTTAAGTAAACAATAGTAATCGAACGTTAACCTTCTCTGGCGTATATTCAGTGAATATCAAATGGTTGACAAATTCTACAAAACAAATACTAGTTGGGCATTCGTCGATCTCAAAGAAGAAAATAACGTCGATGAGCTTTCCGATGTATTTATTGTGAGATTTACTGCTCATAGACTTTGCTACAGACTTTGGTAATTACATGTAGATCATTATCAACTAGACCCGTACTAAATTATTTTCAGTACTTTGATTACCTAATATCGGTTTAAAATCAAGTAATATCTATACTATCTATGGTTATAAACACATTTGTATTGGTATAGTTGATTATAAACCATATCGGTGATTCATAAGTAAAATAAAATTAGTAGTTGTGAATATCATAGCGCTACATATAGTGTTTAATTTGGTACAACGTACATATACATTCATATTGTTAATTTATAAAAAGGTACAATCAAGTTTTAGTTTTCCATGAACTTTATCACAATCGTTCGACTAATCGTTACGTCAGTAAACATCAGAATTCGAAAGTAAAACTATTCTGTTGTCTAATTTAAGAAAAACGGAGTAAAACTGAACTCAATTATAAACTTCTAAGTTAATAAAAGAAATTGAAAGTAAAACTATCATGTCTTAAGAAGAAATAGAAAACTAAAAGCGATCATGGACATCAAAGTAAACAACAGAAATCGTAAGTACAACTGTATTGGCTTCCGAGTAGAATCAGATGATCAATTCACTGAGAGTGCAGTTGGAAACGGTAGCATTATTGGGATATTTGAGTCATTATATATTTTGGCAATATTTGCTGTCCTAGGACTTGCGTTCAAGCACCCTTCATATAAAGCTTTAACATTTGATTTTATATGAAACTTTATGGTTAGTTGCACATTTGTAGCAGACCATTTGATATATAAAACTGTTAGAAACATAATTTTTACATGTTTGAACATGTAAAAATGACACAATTTGACTGTCTCCAGGTCAATTTTTGTGTATTTATGGTTATGTAATTTTTAACTGCCAAGAGTTATGTAAACAAAATTACCCTGCCAACTTTATTCTATGTTTGACTCAAATACTAATGCATAAAAAGGTACAATTATTCAATCGCTTCATCAAAAAAATGATTTCCAAAATCTGTACCCAACGTTTCAGTCTCTCGTGTAACAACAAGCAATTTAGTCAAAATAATAACTGATCCCTTCATGACCTAAGCGGTATATTAACCTCCATTTCATGAGTCATCTTTCCCAAAACATGTGTTTACAAATGGCGAATCATTTTATTAATACAGTGGAGTATTTCATAACTTGAAGGACGGTAAGTAGATGCGTAATTTGTATGTGTGTCTCTAATATAACAAGGTATATTTCTTCAATTGATTTGTGTATGACTATGGTTTATTTGACATCAAATCTGTATGTGATGAATATTCAAAGAATATGTGTTGTTTATGTTATAGGTAGAAGCCATTGATTTTATTTTGATAAAAACAAGCGAATAATTCACTCATGTAACATTCACTCATGTTACGGGCATTTTTGTTAAAGTAAAGATGCAAAGTGCTACAGGAGAGACACTCAATGCATAAAAATAACGAGAATATAGTTGTGTTCATTAATGGTGTAATAAATTAAAACATCATATAGTCAGAACGTCAATATATAAATTAATAACCCATTTTAAAGATGAAAATGCTAAGACTATGGTTTCTAGTTTCGTAGATCTAATTATTCTGTTACATGAGAGACCGTTTTGTGTGACAGTAGAGACAAAACCTCAATATTATGTCAAATAAGTAGCTTTATAACTATGTGTATATGATTTTTAAGTTAAATGAGCAAAGGTTTAATTGTCATCTTGTGGGAAAACATAGTTTTATGTTATGATATACATTTTGTCATTGCACATGATAATTTATGGAAAATGTGTTACAGGAGAGACAAAATTTTGTTAAAGGAAAGATTTTCAACGACCATTTTGATATTTTCCAATGTGATAACATAGAAATTTGAACTTTTAATTATTAAGTTGTGTCCATTGCATTATAATATTATATCTTTATTAGAAATCCTAAACATGTTAGCATTATAAGAACTGGAAATCCTGTTCTGTGTTTTAACTGTTACATGAGTGAAAACATCACTTACGTGAATGGCAACACATACTTCATTTTATTCATCACCATCAAATGGTTACTGTTTTATTTAGGTGGCAGTATATTGTATTGAAATAAAACATCCATCAACACGAGTACTAAGGCCCTGTTGCCTGTTTACTATTTGCCAGTCTACTCAGGAACTAGTTACATGAGGGAACCTCAGATAAAAACAACGCATTAGAGATGTTGTCGCATAATATGGACTGTTATGATCTTTCTAGACAAATAACCCAATTACTGGTTCTATCGCACTTGTGATTAAATTCCTACACAGCCAAAATTCAAGGTGACCTATATATAACTTCTTCAATAAGTATAAACATTGCATTTTAATGCAATGATTAAACAGATCTCTAAATAGAGAAGATATGACAAAAGAACACTGGATACCCAACCACTTTGTGCCATTGTTGCCTATACTCATTGATGACACCATTAATGATACACCTCCGCAAAATACAACGACATTTGAAACAAACGATAAAGAAATTTCAATGGTAGATGAACATGGCAAAAAAGGGATTGAATGTGATTCAAAGCAACATAATATGAATGAATCTGAACTCAATGCTGATGCATGTGAAGAGGAGATCACATATGTAGATGCAGAAATTGCGATGAAACCAGATCAGTATGATATGAAGCTAGATGAATGGTGGATATGTCATTGACCTTAATGACAGAAACACTAAAAGTTCACAAGAAAGAGTTCAGAAACATAGCACTGAAAACAATTATGACACAGTAAAGGTATCAATTGGTCAAGAAGAGTCATCCACGACTTCTATTACACCAGATTGTGCCAATACGACTGTTCAAATAGAAGTCACAGATGACACTGTTCCAATAGATGGCACCAGTGAGACTGTTATACTAGAAAACACGAATGAAACTGTTCCGATAGAAAGCATAAATGAGAATGCTCCGATAGAAAGAACAAAGGAGACTGTTCCGAAATAAAACTACAATGAAACTGCTCCAGTCAAACACACACATGATACTATAAATGCAGAAGAAACGAAACTAGATGGCACCAGTGAGACTATTAAAATAGAAAGCACGAATGAGACTGTACCGATAGAAAGCACGAATGAGACTGTACCGTTAGAAAGCACGAATGAGACAGTTCCGAAAAAAAGCATAGATGAGACAGTTCCGATGGAAATCACAGATGAGACAGTTCCGATAGAAAGCACAGATGAGACAGTTCTGATGGAAAGAACAAATGAAACTGTTCCCATAGAAAGCACAGATGAGACAGTTCCGAAAGAAAGCCCAGATAAGACAGTTCCGATAGAAAGCACGAATGAGACAGTTCCGAAAAAAGCACAGATGAGACAGTTCTGATGGAAATCACAGACGAGACAGTTCCGATAGAAAGCACAGATGAGACAGTTCCGATGGAAAGCACGAATGAGACAGTTATAATAGAAAGCAAAGATGAGACAGGTCTGATAGAAAACACAGATGAGACAGATCCGATACAAAGCACAGATGAGACAGTTCCGATAGAAAACACAGATGAGACAGATCCGATAGAAAGCACAGATGAGACAGTTCCGATAGAAAGCAAAGATGAGACAGTTCTGATAGAAAACACAGATGAGACAGATCCGATAGAAAGCACAGATGAGGCAGTTCCGATGGAAAGCACAGATAAGACAGTTCTGATAGAAAGCACAAATGAGACGGTTCTGATAGAAAACATAAATGAAACTTTTCTCATAGAAAGCACAGATGAGACAGTTCCGAAAGAAAGCACAGATAAGACAGTTCCGATAGAAAGCACGAATGAGATCGTTCCGAAAAAAAGCACCGATGAGACAGTACCGATGGATATCACAGATGAGACAGTTCAGATAGAAAGCACAGATGAGACAGTTCCGATGGAAAGCATGAATGAGACAGTTATAATAGAAAGCAAAGATGAGACAGTTCTGATAGAAAACACAGATGAGACAGATCTGATAGAAAGCACAGATGAGACAGTTCCGATGGAAAGCACAGATAATACAGTTCTGATAGAAAGCACAAATGAGACGGTTCTGATAGGAAAAATAAATGAAACTTTTCTCATAGAAAGCACAGATGAGACAGTTCTGATGGAAAGAACAAATGAAACTGTTCCCATAGAAAGCACAGACGAGACCGTTCCGAAAGAAGGCACGAATGAGACAATTCCGAAAAAAAGCACAGATGAGACAGTTCCGATAGAAAGCAAAGATGAGACAGTTCTGATAGAAAGCACAGATGAGACAGTTCCGATAGAAAGCAAAGATGAGACAGTTCTGATAGAAAACACAGATGAGACAGATCCGATAGAAAGCACAGATGAGACAGTTCCGATAGAAAGCAAAGATGAGACAGTTCTGATAGAAAACACAGATGAGACAGATCCGATAGAAAGCACAGATGAGGAAGTTCCGATGGAAAGCACAGATAAGACAGTTCTGATAGAAAGCACAAATGAGACGGTTCTGATAGAAAACATAAATGAAACTTTTCTCATAGAAAGCACAGATGAGACAGTTCCGAAAGAAAGCACAGATAAGACAGTTCCGATAGAAAGCACGAATGAGATCGTTCCGAAAAAAAGCACCGATGAGACAGTTCCGATGGATATCACAGATGAGACAGTTCCGATAGAAAGCACAGATGAGACAGTTCCGATGGAAAGCATGAATGAGACAGTTATAATAGAAAGCAAAGATGAGACAGTTCTGATAGAAAACACAGATGAGACAGATCTGATAGAAAGCACAGATGAGACAGTTCCGATGGAAAGCACAGATAATACAGTTCTGATAGAAAGCACAAATGAGACGGTTCTGATAGGAAAAATAAATGAAACTTTTCTCATAGAAAGCACAGATGAGACAGTTCTGATGGAAAGAACAAATGAAACTGTTCCCATAGAAAGCACAGACGAGACAGTTCCGAAAGAAGGCACGAATGAGACAATTCCGAAAAAAAGCACAGATGAGACAGTTCCGATAGAAAGCACAGATAAGACAGTTCCGATAGAAAGCACGAATGAGATCGTTCCGAAAAAAAGCACCGATGAGACAGTTCCGATGGATATCACAGAGGAGACAGTTCCGATAGAAAGCACAAATGAGACAGTTCCGATGGAAAGCATGAATGAGACAGTTATAATAGAAAGCAAAGATGAGACAGTTCTGATAGAAAACACAGATGAGACAGATCTGATAGAAAGCACAGATGAGACAGTTCCGATGGAAAGCACAGATAATACAGTTCTGATAGAAAGCACAAATGAGACGGTTCTGATAGGAAAAATAAATGAAACTTTTCTCATAGAAAGCACAGATGAGACAGTTCTGATGGAAAGAACAAATGAAACTGTTCCCATAGAAAGCACAGACGAGACAGTTCCGAAAGAAGGCACGAATGAGACAATTCCGAAAAAAAGCACAGATGAGACAGTTCCGATAGAAAGCAAAGATGAGACAGTTCTGATAGAAAACACAGATGAGACAGATCCGATAGAAAGCACGAATGAGGCAGTTCCGATGGAAAGCACAGATAAGACAGTTCTGATAGAAAGCACAAATGAGACGGTTCTGATAGAAAACATAAATGAAACTTTTCTCATAGAAAGCACAGATGAGACAGTTCCGAAAGAAAGCACAGATAAGACAGTTCCGATAGAAAGCACGAATGAGATCGTTCCGAAAAAAAGCACCGATGAGACAGTTCCGATGGATATCACAGATGAGACAGTTCCGATAGAAAGCACAGATGAGACAGTTCCGATGGAAAGCATGAATGAGACAGTTATAATAGAAAGCAAAGATGAGACAGTTCTGATAGAAAACACAGATGAGACAGATCTGATAGAAAGCACAGATGAGACAGTTCCGATGGAAAGCACAGATAATACAGTTCTGATAGAAAGCACAAATGAGACGGTTCTGATAGGAAAAATAAATGAAACTTTTCTCATAGAAAGCACAGATGAGACAGTTCTGATGGAAAGAACAAATGAAACTGTTCCCATAGAAAGCACAGACGAGACCGTTCCGAAAGAAGGCACGAATGAGACAATTCCGAAAAAAAGCACAGATGAGACAGTTCCGATAGAAAGCAAAGATGAGACAGTTCTGATAGAAAACACAGATGAGACAGATCCGATAGAAAGCACGAATGAGACTATACCTATAGAAGTAAAGTGCTCCAATAGAAAACACCAACAGCACTGTTTCCAATGAGATTGTCCCAACGAATGTTCTAAATGAGTTATCTCCAACAGACGGTACTCATGAGACTACCAAAACACAGAGTGTCAATGATACAATTGAACCCATTGACATCAGCAACCCTAGGATGTGCATAGGAAAATATGTAATGATTCTTTACAATAAAATACCTTATCCAGGTATTATTGTGGACGCTCGTGGAACAAAGATTCTTGTTAGCTGTATGAAACAAACCGGGAGAAAAAACGCTAACATTTTCACTTGGCCTAGAGTAAATAAGGATCAAGATTGGTATACAATCGACAGTGTTATGGGAATCATTCCTGAGCCGAAGCATGTCAAAGACAATCACTTTAAAATAAATGATACAATTCGGGACAATCTGATTAAGTGTATGAATAACTAAGACGTTGTGTCATTGTCACAATCGACAGTGTTAAGGGATACATTCATGGGCTGAAATATTTCAAAGCCAGTTATTATAAACCAAACGATACAATTTGATATATCTGAAAAGCGTATGAACAACTAATGGTCAGTTTTTCAACTTCTGCTAAGCGTTTACATACGTAAACTCCTCGCACGTTCGTGCGAGGAGTTTACGTACGTAAACGCTTAGCAGAAGTTGAAAAACTGGCCATGTTGTCAATAAAGTGTTAATAACCAGCTTGTCAATTTATTTGTCACTACTGTAACTGAGATATGTTTATGATCTGAAATCATTCGAATAACAGTAAAGTTAGAGTGTTGTAGTGTTTAAATAGTTGATTCATCATTATGTAATTATTTCTGTTATTTCAATATACATTGAGTTAGACAATAATGTCAAATTCTGTATGCACTCCTGCATGATGACTTTAGTGTCTTTGCAGTAACTATAACCGTCCATCATGTAACGTGTTCACACTATTATAACTTCACAGAGTTAAGATGTGTTGGTTACCTAAAACAGTTTTAGTATTCTTAGTGTTAAATATGTTCCCAGTTTCGAGATTATTTGTTCTCAATCATATGTTTAATAAAAACAGTTATAGTTCACATTTTTGTCTTGAAATGTCACTCCCATAACATAAAAGTGTCCTTCGTGTTACACAGGTGTCCCTACTGTTACAGGGACAAACTGGTATTGATATTAGTTATATGTATACAATATTTAAAATTACATATAGTGATTCTGAAATACTAGGGTGTCCCTACTCATGATTTTTATTTAATATTTCACAAAATATCCCACAATTTTATTTTTAGTAAACAAGTTGGTGCTATAAAACGTATGTTTTCAAAAAGTGCAGTTCATTTGGAGAAAAATCAGGATCATTATATTTAACGTCCATATATTTTATGATTTAAATAAAGAAAAACACTAAATAAAAATTGCCCATTTTCAAGTCAAATGTTGTTTGCTTGTATATATGTAAATATTGTTAGGCAAAATAAAAATTGCCCATTTTCAATTCAAATGTTGTTTGCTTGTGTATCGTTTCCACATACAAGTCACGTGTGACCAGTTATTTGGGGTTATGACATATGCACATACATATAGTTTATAGTTATATAAAATAATTTATGTCATTGTTATTTTATTAAGGGTATTATAATTACCCACTAAGTATGTAGATGAATTTGTGTTATTGCGGGTATTATAATGACCCGCAATGTATTTAACCAATCAGAGAGTTGCTATAACCCACGTGATGCCTGGAAGCCAATCAGATAAAGGCATCACCGTTCTCAGAAAAATTCTAGCGTCACTGCGACATTTATTCTTTTTCGCATCGTTTTATACATTTTTAGACCACCTCCTCCCTTTTCCACCTCCATGTTATTCTTGTTTTCATTTTACAGTTTTGTTTTGGCGGTATTTTTCGCCCAGATATGTGTAAATGTTATAAAACTTTGTGTTATGTAAATATTGTTAGGCAAAATAAAAATTGCCCATTTTCAATTCAAATGTTGTTTGCTTGTGTATCGTTTCCACATACAAGTCACGTGTGACCAGTTATTTGGGGTTATGACATATGCACATAAATGAAATAGCACACACTTATGAATGATCCGAAAACACAACTTGTGTTTTGTACCAGGATACATGGGATGCGAGGCATACGCGTGCACACCACAGTATAATATTAGAATATATTAACTAACCAACCTCGAGTTCGTCTAACTTAGCTGAAGCTTGTATACGAATACACGATGAAAACACACACAACACACATATGAAATGCGTTCAACATGCTTAGATACTTGTACCGGGAACAGTTCGTACACATACACGTATACCGTAGATGCCTCGAACAGTAGATGGCTCGAAGTAATTGCTAGGTCCGACGGCAGTTCGAGGTTTCGAAGTCAGTCTACTGTACTAGGAATCAAAGTTTACATTTCATACAATAAAACTGTTGAACACTTCGTATTATATTAGCGAGCAAAACTGGACTTCTAGAACGACTCTTTGCCATGATTGCAGATTGCACAAAGATATCTGTTTTACCAAATTTAAACAATAATGCTAAAGTATTTAATTCCACCGTGGTTCCGAGAATATTAACTGTATTTGGACTCCAATAGGTAGACGAACATTTTTGGCTTCCAAGAACTGAAAGTTATCATGATTTTTTGTAAACGACAGAAATCGAAATTAAAACTTCTTTAGGCTTCAAGGCAGAAATAAAGAAACTGTAGATATAAATGCATATACATGGCATTAAAGGGATAGGAATCGGGAAGTAAATGTGCTCAGAAAAAAGGTGTCTCGTAAGTCAGAATTGGCTGACCCTTTAAATAGGGGTGACACTATAATAAATAAACACTTTTCTTTTTACTTTTAATGTACATTGATGTAAAAAGGAAAAAGGAACGTATACTTAACGCCATTAAAACGGAAGTAAACATTGTCCACCTAACAGAATCATAGCTCTGCGAGTGCTGGTGATTAGCGGGAGGAATGCTCAGCTATTACTTCAAAATAAAATATTAAGTGTTTAAGCCCACTAATCATGTAATTCTAAAATTGTTATGTTATATACTCTTTTAAAGATGACCGCTATAGACAGGTGACCACGTTATAAACAGTGCTATTTTAATGCAATTCAATCCGGTCGATCTTTAACCCGACCGATACAGACAATTCGTTTTAGTGAATACATATGGAAATCTCTTCACAAATATTTATTCGGTACCTTCAGAATTTCTTTGGTTTTATTTTTATTCTCAACATAAGATTATAAATGAAAACACATCAAAACATTTTTTTCTGAATCGAAAGGATGTATGTACATTTTGTATATCAATGAGCCGATCACTTTAACGCGAGGGTTGAAGGTCAAACGACACGAGATAACGAACCACTTAACAGAATCGCGTTTACATGGAACTGATTCAGAAATCGAAAGTTGAATACATCGCCAACTTCTAGGAAACCTGAAATTGACAATGACAACCTCATGCGTATCTTTAGATAGAAAACAAAAATACAATGTCTACATTTAGGCAATAGCAAATCGGATCTTTGTACAGCGTCCCGGGGGGTTAGTTTTATATGTATACGGTATGTTAAAACGTCAGTTTAGAACGCTAAGAACACGACAATGACTTAATTGTTCTTGATGTCTCTAAACGAAGTGTTTCTCACTAAAATGATATTTTGTTTGTATGGCAAATATTTTCATTTTAAGATGAATGAAAATGGTTGTTTATTCAGTTATGATTTACTTAAGTTTATGTTACTATATACAGTGAAACCTCATCAATAAGACCACCATTGCTTCTGAATGAAATCGGTCCTAATAACGAGGTGGTCTTATTATCGGAGTTAAATTTTGGGTCTAAAAACTGGACAGTGAAGTCTTATAAAATGATATAGTCTTACGTTTGAGCTGGTCTTTAAGTGAGGTTTTGGCAGTAGAAAAAGTATCAAGTGCTTTATTATAATAGTGATTTGATATACTGCACTACAGCTATATTCCTGCTGGTACTGGTGCTATTTTGGCTGACCGAAAGTTTTTTTTAAAGATTCTTGTATCTATTTTTTGTATTGTTTCTTGATTTGTTAGATTGTTGGAGTGAACGCAACGCAACAATTTACTCTGTTTTATAGTGCATGTAAGTTTGTTTTTATTGATATATCTACCTTAGGGGCCTCCGTGACCGCGTGTTGAGAGTTGCCGACTTCAAATGGCTTGCCCTTCACCGCAGCGGGTTCGAATCCCTACCGAGGTGTTGATTGTGTATGTAAGGAAACTATCCAGCTGGCTTGTGGAAGGTTGGTGGTTCTACCCAGGTGCCCCTCTAGCATCATTTTGGTAGAACCACCTGTCTATGTCCAAAGATAATACTAGAAGGGCCACTGACGTGATCCTCCATCCAGAAAACCACTACATGACCCTGACTGTTTATGTGACATAAAGCCCCATTACAAAATAAAATGTACTAGTACGTATTGCTGTTCTGACAATTGTCCTGTCTTGCTTAATCTCCAAGTTATCGGCTGATTCTGCCAATACAAAACTGTACAACAAGTACAATGTACAGTGTATTAGTTTAACAACAAAACTATGAATTCATATCATTTAATTTATTTATTCAATAAAATCAGTGGTGGATTTGGCAAATTTCATAAACAAGTACACTGTATATGGAAGTGATCAAAGTTGAATTATTCTTCAGTTACTCGTCCCTTCTTCAACATATACGTACAATCCTCCGACAATATACTGAAAACAAAGTGTTTGTAAAATCCCATAGGGACGAAGATCCAACCCCACATGCCTACCTTGTCATAGAACTGATCGATTCTCAAGTTCTCAGCTACAGTGTAACAGCACACATCAGCATGGGAAGAAACAAAACAATCACAATCAGACGGTTTAACTTTTATATTTTGTTGTACATCGAATTGGACAATTTTGTTCGTTACTCTCTTGCAGAAATGTCTATTCATCGACGCAGATAATGACAAAATATTTTGTGACGAACAATTCACGTAGCGGAAATAGAAGTATTTCCTTAAAAGGGCAATAACCCGTATGTAACTTTGACCCATATATTACCATTTGTCATCAAATATCGGAATAAAATGCCTTGTTTTAGTAATTGAAGAAGAATATTAGAAACATAATGAAGTCTGAAATGGTTTTATGGCTGGTCAAATTATTATTCCGAGTACAGTATCATATAATTCATGTAGAAGTTTATGATTTGGATATTCAGTACGTGTATATCAATTAAGCTTAAACATTCTTACTTCGCTTTATATACATATACACACACGTACAAATATAATACAAGGCTACCAAAACATTTAACATAATGATTCTTTGTCATTACAAAATCCCGGTATTTCATCATATTCGTAAAATGTGCCTAAATATGAATATGTCACATATGACAAGAGCAAGTTCTCAGGTCAGGTACATGTAGTAAGAATATCATTAGCTTAATTGGACAAAGCCTACTCCATCTGAGGAATGACTGACTAGCAAACGATGTTTCTGTCTGTCGTAACACAATGATTGTAGTTCAATATTTGCACGTGAAGAACCATATGCACGTTGTAGAGTAAGTTTACAGCCAATACTGTTGCCGTCTGTATCAAACGCAAGGACATTATGCGTGTAACGGCCTGCAACAAGTACAATATCATCCTTTGTGATACATACATGGGAGGCTCCCTCCAGTCGTTGGTCACGTAACTCGTTTATAACATCACCGTCGCTGTTGAATACAACCACCCTATCGTCCCACGCTGTAACATAGACTTTGGTTTCATCATTACTTACATATATGTGACGAGGGTTGCAGTTGGGAAAGATTTCTCGATCCTGAAAATCTGTTTCTACTTTTTTCAGTAACGTGCCCAAGAAGGAGTAGATAAAAACAGCTCCATTCCCAGGTATCCAAAACTGATCAGTGCAACATGCCAGTCCATCGTTTCCATTATTTAAATCATTTAAAGATATTTTTCGTTGATAAGACAGCGAAAGACCAACATATATAAACTGTATGGTTTTGTCCTCCAGTCGTACACCTACTTCAGTATGTGACACAGAACAAAGTCCCATCGGTCGAGCTTTCAAAGAACAGCAATCTTTTACCTCGAGTTTGTCATCAAGTCTCTTTAGCCTATTGTTTATGCAGTCTATCAGTAGAATTGTTCCATCAGGAAGCTGACACATGTCGTTTATAAAACACGCGTTTTTGTCAGAACTTACGCTGGATGATGTCGAGTATTGACTAGTATCATATGTCCCAGTGATATTTCTTCGATGTTTTGGTTTGGTATCACTTCTAATGATTTTTGCCATTCGGTCTGATTTCCAAATCGCATCACAGAGAGCAACATTTGATTCAAATTTCAGAGTGGGATGTTCTGATACCTTTACTTCCTTCATGAACTTATTCGCATCTGCGAGGACCACTCGGCCCAACTTTTCAGTGATGAACATTTGGTTCTCATCGTAGTTAGAGGTCAAGTCGGGCTTACCTTTTTCGGAGGCAATAATCAAATCATCTACGACATTTATGTCTGCGTTGATTTCCTTTTCCAAAAGTTTTTGTTCTGCATCCAGTTCTGCAATAATCTTCTGCTGAAGGGCATCTAAATGTTTATTCATCCGTTTTCTTACTGCACTGATTTCTTGAAGAAGATCTGCTTTCTTTTTCTTGATGAGCTGAAGGTCATTTGATTTGTTCAACTTCGCAGCATGCAGCTGTTTGTTAACCCGTGTAATATCAGCAACTAGCGACTGTAATGTAGAAAATTGGACTTCATGCGCCACATCCCCAATCTCTTTGACATTAGGACACGATCTATAAAGTGTGTAAAGAGTGTAATATATTTTTCAGTACATTGTACTTTATAATTTAGCGAATTAATTATATCATTTTGGTAAATGTATTGTGTACACAATGGTTACAATATGAATGTACAAAACATCTACGCAATTTAGATAAGACTAATAATAAGGCAAATGATACTTGATTCATTGATTTATTCCAGAAGTTTGTAATGAATACTCTTATAGACAACATTTTGTTATTTTTCTATTAATGATGAGTTTATTTGAAATATCAATTTGAAAGTAATTTATAATTCTACTTGTCAAACATGAATGCAGAAATGGATGGCAACAAATCTTACAAATTAACATGTTCGTAATATTCACCTGTGATTCTTAGCAGTACAAAGGCTGCAATAAACCATATCATGCGTTCCGCAATACATCTCGATATCACGGTCCGGGTGGTAATAGCATTTAATACCAACCGGAACTGGACTGACTGTTGGTAGACTTTCCTTTGACTGTTTTAATAATTCGGTCCTAACCAGTGTATGATTTCTCATGTATCGGATGTGATATTTTCCGCAAGTTTGACATAGAAATTGCTTGCAATCTTGACAGAAATGAGAGGCTTCTTGTTTTGAATCATCAGATCGGCACTGTGTACACTCATGACTGAATAGAGCCTCTGATCCACCCTCTAGTGTTCTTGGCAAATTTCCACCTTCGGCCATTGTTCTGTAAAGTACCATGATTGAAACTTTGTTATTCATCTTTCCGGTACAAAAAGGGACTCCTCTTATGTTATGCTTTCAGCGTTCAAAAAAGATTAAGAGAAGTAGTTACATTTTATTAATATATAAAACAAATTAAGAAGTTAATGCTACTGCTGTAACTGCTACCACTGTCAACGTCACACAGCAAAGAGAGACGGTGACTTACGAGAAGTGTCGGTTCGTTAAACAGCCATTCTCAATGAAACTTCCAAAATGGCTAGAGCTAAAAGTCAAAATGAAATTATCTAATTAGTGATAGTTAACATTTTGGTTCGAATCTGTAATCCTTTGCGGACATTGTTTTATGTATGTGACCGTTCCAGTCTCAATATTTTGCAACCTGTGGCATTTGGAAGACGATGGGTATTTTTTTAATGTATTTTACGGTACATACGTACACTTAAGCCTTATAAAATCAGAAACCCTTGCAGCTTACAAAATTCTACCCAGTTTGCATGTAAACGAATAATTGAAAATACACACGCATAAATATAGGAAACAGTTACATGAATAACCTGTCATATGAACATTGTTTGATCTCACATACAGCAAAAAAAAACACGGTAAAATGGCAGTAGCTATGATATAGTTGTTGTTTTAGACAGGAAGCATATGCTAATACTCTCAAAATGTGGTATTTGACATGTGAATACCAACATAGAATTGAAAGACGAGTTTTGTTAAATGTATTACAAGCTGCATATCTAAAACATTCAGTGCTATTTTGGTTCTCTACATATTTATAGACTAATGTACCTAATATGTTTCATTGTTCACTTGATATGTGTCGCCCCTTCGTGTTTTCATAAAGTTTAAAACGGCTTTGATTTGTTTTCATATAATATGCTTCAGAGAAGACACACCTTTTTGTCTCTAACTTTGACCTACACAGATACTTCACATTAACATTATTATAATTGCAGACTGGTGTTGTGGTTTATTTTGTACTATTCATAGCTATTACTGATGAAGGTTAGATTCAAATCCAAGAACGCAAAGTTCATAAATATAAAGATGAGAAAGTGTAGCTCAGGGCAGCAATTTTGAAGTTTACGTGACAATGAGAGTACTTTACGTGACTGTCTTTAAAATTGCATATTGCATAAAATGGTATACAATTTCGATTTGAATTAAAGTCGTTAATCAATTGTCAGCCTTCACGTTTCCTTCACACACACAGTAATAGCTTTGGGCCAACTGATAACGTTCAATGGCCTTCACTGATACTTTACATTGAGCTTAATGTTTTCTATTAACGTGTTTACAATGTTAAAAACAAACTGATATGGTTACCACATTCATGTATTCATCATTTAATCACGTGTTTAAATCGAATAATATTTCACATGATTTAAATCGAGTTTCATCAAGATAACGTACATGGGAGGCCTGGTGCTTACATCGATGGTTTTAGAAAATATATGGAACTGAGTCACAGGCATTTTTATATATGCTGCTTAAGATGGCCGTCACGGAAAGATACGCGTTTAAAATGAACCTATTGTAATTTCTAGTATGAGCTGTTCTGCAAGGGTGGTATTCACGAAACATCTTAAGGTTAAGATTTTCCTTAAATGTAATATTTTCCTTAATATCCACAAGATTTTCCTTAAATATGAAGAAAATACTTAAGTGGTATTCACTAAACGTCTTATCTTAAGATTTTCCTCATTTACGGCAATTGTTTCCTTAAAAGATAAGGTAGCTTCCATCTTCCTTAAAGTAGAAGAGGAAAATCTTAAAAATGTCGGATGTGTGAAGATTCGAGTACAATATACCTATATACATCGCAATGAGCTACTTATTAATGTAATAATGCGTTTACTGTACAATCCCCTAGTAGATGCAGGTACAATTTCGCCTAACGAAGATGTTTAATGTAGATGTTAGCTTATGAAAAGGGAAATAACTGTTATGTAACCATTGAGATTGAAATGGACGCACAGAGACGCTCAATATTTGTTAAGAATGGGGGACTTTAGTCGGTTATCCGCCCTTGTCTAACAGGTGCCCGTTTGGTGGCGCTGTTGTCGAATAGGTCCTTTGTTTACTTCCGCATTTCAGATCGATATCAGCGTCACGGACCTATATACATGGATTCGTGACAGGCTGATATCCGTGAAACGATAAGAACGAATAAAAATCTCCGTTTATTTCCGTTCGTTTTAGGCTCTGTTGATCAAATGTCCGTGTAATTTACAAATGAGATAAACAAGTGGGTAATTTTCGGCTTCAATTCTGAACTACATTTAAACTTCAGTAACTCAAACAGGCGACAACTCGAGAACCCCGGATTTGTCGAGGAAATGGCAGAGTCCCGAACTTTGTTTCTTCTATTTTCATATAAAATATACCGCCGATAACTCAAGCAGAAATAACTCGAAAACTCATGCACCCTTGCCGGTCCCCAGTACGCAAACAATACACAATAGCTTAAATTACTGGTAACTCGAGGACACATTTTCACACATTGTTCAAATTGGGAGCTCCAAATAAACAAACAATAACTGTACAACAACAATAATACTTAAAGTATACTTCTCTTATTAAGAATTTGACTTTACTTTTATTTTAACGAGGAAATGTAGTGAATAGAAATATGATACTATGACACAAATATGAAACAACTGGTACAAGTGTGAAAAACTATGAAAATAAGGCATTTCATAACAAACACTAAAAGGACATGATGGAAACTCTGGGTCACTCGAAACACAGTGTAACTCGAGCTTTTCGGATGGACATTTGAGTTATCGAAGTTTAACTGTATTCAATCATAAATCATCATGGATAAACATAGGATTGTACAATGAAGTTGTATCACCGTTTGAAAGGATATTATGTTTTCGACTGCGTTGTGTCATGTGTTTTCGCGAATCGTGTTGTGTTGAAACTGACAGATAAGGGACAAAGGAAAATATTTTATTCGTTCTTGGATATTTTTCTTGAAGATACAACATTAGCTTCGAATGCCATCTTACAGGCATGTTATAACTGTTGAAAATCATTGCCATATTTTGTTTAAATGTACCAGTATATATGAAATAATGTTGGATGGATATATAGCTTCTTGTTTTTGAAATAGATGAATCATGAATTATGATATGTAAATAAATAGACTTAAATGTAGAACAAAATATTGTTTGTGTTCTATTTATATTTGGAGTTCAACATTGTTTTATGTGGTTATTTTGTTTGGCAGTTAATATACATTACCAGTACTAAACGTATTCGAAACAATGTTTATTTGTTGAAAAGGATTAAATTGCCATCGGAGTTACGACATCGTAGCTACGGCAAATGTTGATAAAACGCACTTGTCGACTTCCGTTACTACATTTAGATTAGATCGTGGAAATTCCAAATTTGCATGACAACCGCTTTAAGATTTTCCTTAGATGAAATTAATAATTTCCTTAAGTGGCACTGAAGAAAAGCTTAAGGTTCAGGATTTCCTAATCTTTAACTAAGGAAAATAAAATAAGGATAAGGATAATCTTAAGGTAAAACTTAATATGTTTCGTGAATACCTGCCCTGAACACACTGATACTTTCTAGCTAATTAATTTAGTATTTATAGAGAATATTCTTCAAACATAACCAAATAAGAGGTTTTAATCAGTTTGTATGTATAAAGTTTATAGATCTTAAGAATAAGTATATGAGTTCTTTCATACATATTATATACAATTTATAACCAAGTGTTACTCACAGTTATTACTTCGATGCTTCTAAAATATGACGAGTGTCACTGAATGTAGTCTTGTCTCGTTTTCGTCACCAAATATCGTTCCTCCTGAAAGTGCGAAGTGCAAATACACGTCCTTAAATATCGAAAACACCCAGTAACCTAAATAGATAAGGATATTACCTCACATACAAATGTATGAAGTTATCGTGCAAATGTAACGAATGTCGATAAAAGAAAGTTTCTAGAAGACGAAAATGGAATGCCCTTGTTTAAGTTTTCCACGATGGGTGACGCCTCGATCGCATGCGAAATTTACGCTCAATTCGTGCCAAAGTCATTGTTTCGTTAAAAAAGAAACAGTCAATTATATATTCAGTTAAAGCATGGAACCCATATCGATTATTGACCATTTTGACAATTGTCATTTTCGCATGGAAGGGAGACAATCCAATTTATAGGAAATAGCTTAAACAAAGACGCTAATCAAGGGAGATCATTCTTGATATTTATCCAAGAAAGCTGCACATGGAAGCCTCAATAAAATGACCACCATTGATTCTGAAGAAAATCTGGTCTCATTATCGAGTTAAAATATGCAAGAAAAGTAAAAATTGGTCCATCCAAACTATGTTCTTGTTGATGAGGTGACCTTTACTTGAGGTTTTACTGTACATTGATTATACAATAAGCAAAAATGTTTAAACAGTACTGTCGATTCTAAAATATCTGTCAAAACGGCCAGAATATCCCATTTCTGAATAGGTAAATCGATTCAACCCTTGGAAGACACGACCACATTATCTTTAATACCCACTTGTGCGATTGTGTCAGAACTGTCATCGCCATAACATCAAAAATACGGTACTCATGACAACCGACCTTGAGACCAAACCGTAGGCAATCATCTGTGTGAGCGTGGATTAGATATCAGGATTAAACTGGGTATTTTTATGTTTTATTGGTGTATAAATTACATTGGGTGCTGTTGAAAGTGGGTGGATTCCGAACACATAAGACTGAGTCGCAAAAATCCCTGATTTGAATCTCATCGAACAGTTTTGAGACAGTTAAGACAACTTGTTCCACACGTCGCTCAAACCCTTCGTTACTCACAGACAGGACGACATAAACTGACCTATCTTACCCGAAATTCATGCGTGTGTTTTTTCTTTACTCTAGTATGCTTTACCACATTTAAACAATAATTTCACTCAATGATAGACCCATACTTTTCTTCCTGCACATGCAGCTTAGAATACTGTTGCAATATACAATACAATACAATACAATATAATTTTATTGCATAAAACATATTACAAATGTTTATAGCAAACACAAATCTATACTATACAACATGTAGAAGAAATACATGGATTTTCAAAGATCATCACAAATTTTTACATCATTTTCATACATTTGTTTGATTTCTACATAAATTGGCAAAGTAAATAAATTTCGCAAGATTACATTCAGTTTTTGGATTTCCGCACATAAGATTCGTAAACTTTTGCATGTTTGGCCAGGTGTAATAATAACGTTTTAATATATAAAAACATAACTAAACTCTCTTTTTGAATTTCAATTCATCTAATTTCAAACATAGTGGAAGTTACAAAGTATATTTACATATACGACCATTTTAGATTTTGTTTCAATAAAACAAAAGTAAGTTTCTTCGCAGCCAAAACAATACAAATGTATTCACATATTCACGAAGAAGCTCACTAAAGGTGTGAACAAAGGCACACATTTCTACAGAAGTACAATATAACAACTGCACGACGTCACATCTCCATTTTCTGCACAAAATATATACTGGTCCAAAGTTCTACCCCCCAGTACTAAGTGGCTAAGCTAACCTATGCATCTTCTGTTGATTTTGATTAGCTATTACATTTCTAATCTAGAGGAATTGCTCTATCGAAAAAATGTTAATGCCAACCTGTCAAAACTGCATTCATCATTTCAGATCACTTTGTCAAAATGTAGTGAAGATTATCAACATACGAATGAGGGGTGTAGCTTTGTAGACCAGTATATAATATAGACGTAGCTAGTTTTTGAATCCTGTATATATTTATTGGATGATATTTGAGAAACACATAGTCAAGTTGTACTAAGTGAATAAACAGAAATAGTCTAACATATTGTAAAATGTATTAGTTAAGATAAACAATGTTCAGCGCGAAATATACAATGGGTTATAACTCATCGAGTTACGAATGGCAATGCATATACGATTATCTCCCCTGCCTTAGGCTTTCAGTCTCGGAATGTAAACTCGATCATAATCTCTTAAATCTACAACGAGCGCGATGTACCGTCTGCTACCTTTTTGACGAAGGTTACTATCTACAAATGTCACAACTTTTTCTGGCACTGAGTAAATCCAGAGGAAAGAAGAAATATACGGTATTCATTTGGTGAAATGTTTTACAGATGAAATATTTGCAATGTATTTGGAATAATATGTCCTCCATGTTTAGATGTAGGCGTGTAATGACCATGAGTTTGCATACACATACGGCATGTGTCCAATTGTATCAACAGTGTTTAAGTCTTAAATTGCGAACTATTCACTGAATTCATGCATTATTATTTACTTAAGATGCAGACGATTCGATATATCGTGGATTATGATGCGTGAATCCTTGGGATTTTCACAGTTCTCGCTACGTCTTCCTGTGTTTTATACTTTTCTCGTATCCAGGTGTGTAAAGGTGCCGTTCTGGGCCGTACTGCCGTGGAGGGCCGGGACAAACGACCAGAACTCGTCTCCAAATCTCGTGATGCCATCACAGCCCACGTGCCTGGCCAGTGACGAGGTATTTCGGGATATTCGAATCGGAAATATGGATTTTCTTTGAATTCTTCTAAACGCCGTCTGCTTGCTGTTTCATAAACCTTTCGCTCCCGAGACCACAAAACGGACTTTCGCGCACTTGCGACAGTCGGTCGTGTTATCGAGTTGTCATAGTTACCAAGATGGACTTCGGCCAATTTCTGGTCCCCATAAACACTCTGACGAATCTGTTCCTCTGTACGCTCGCGGACCAGTACGTCATCCATTTCCTTTCTTTCTGTAAATAAACAATAACACCACGATATTCTAACTCTATCAACTCATTGGAAATAAAGTATTGTAATCGTGTCCAGCGCGATATTAAAACACAAGGAAAACACCCATTCATGAGCAATTTTCTAGAAATGCAGTAAGACATTCGTTACAACCACACTCATATAGCTCTAAAACCATGTTACAAAATCATGTAAAACCTCATTCAAAGACCACATCGAAAGAAAAACATCCTCATTCATAAAACCGCATTTCCATGCACCGGTCTTGAATTTTTCTTCCATATCTAAATCGACACTAGAACCACCTCATAATTACGATTGACTATTTAAGCTATTTCATTTCAAATTGATAGTTGATTTATATATTTAATTAGCAAATCAATTCGAATAGAGCTACATCAATAGGTTGCAATAAGACCGAAGACAAAAACAAAATGGCCGAATGATGCATCAGCTGCAGACATTTGTACTGATTAAGCGCAGCCAATAACATGGCTGATTATAAACTGAACAATTTGATCCGAATTTCGTGAGACAAATGTTAAGATTGCTCCAAATATCTTGATATCTTATCCTTATACAAAATGAACAACAATGTGATTACATGTTCTGATTACGTCAAAAAAGTTTTTTTTCTTCTAAAATGTGGCAAGCGTTACCTCGCGTGTTTAATAAACGACAAATGGGGGGGGGCAGAAGTTCAATTTACGATAATGTTAAAACAATACGCTACGAATTGGAGAAAAGCTCAATCGTTTTGTTTTCATACATAGTTAAGAGAATCTAAGCCAAAACTCCATGAACTAAATTCTGACAGTGGCGGTCTATGAAAACACATTATACGGATAAATATCTACGACTGTCAGGTCATATCGCTGTGGTCATGATCTTTTAAAAGCTTTAATATAAATCCAAGCCGCCGAATTTCTTGCGGACAATTAAAGATATTTATGTTACTGTTCTTAGCGTGCAATATAGTGCTTCGGTTGAAAGACTAAACGTTTGTTTACGAGTTCGTCTTGTAACATCATAACTGCAGTGGGTCCGGTATCTGTTAATCGGCCAACAATATCGTTTCGAAAAACTGTTTGCGTGTACTGTACCAATAGGTAATATCTGTCCTAAATAAGGTTCTGTTTTCCTTGTATGATAGTTTTTATTTTTCGCTTTTAAAGAAATAAAATAGAATTATAAATATGTTAAAAAATACTGCCAATGCATACTACCAATTTTGCAATCTTGTTCTCGAAACACATACATGTACATGTATGTACATTTGTTTATTTGTTTGTTTGGCTATATTTATGGAAATATTTTATGCCAATAAACTATATGTTATGTTATATGATAAACATGGTGTTGTATTACCATGATGCTAGATAAACATGATGTTGTTTTTACACCTATGATAAACAGAGTGTCGTATTACCCCTATTTATATGTCATACCTAATTGTTCACTAATTTTACATTGATATTATTCGTAGGACTAATTAATCTGATCATGGTGACCTCTATTTTCACATGTTTGAATATATCTATATATAGTTTCGGATTCGACCGGGTCAAAAGAAGAAAGCCTTAGGGGGCTGAAAATGTAACAGAAACTTAACGAATTTGCTCATTAAAAAAAGGTCAAGATCAGGTTAATTTGTTTGACTGATTTTTTATTAAGTGTGATCACCATCCCCACCTCCAAATCCTTGTGTTTACGTCCGTCATTGTATATACGTTTATAATTATCATTTGTTGTCATGTTATTGCAAAACACATTATTTTGCAATCTGTGTTTTAAAATAAAAGTTCTGTTCTGTTCTGATAAACACGGAAATGCGTTGTAATTCAGTGTTACCAAACTGGCTACTCTAAGAATGGAGTATTTTAGTTCCTCATCATGTACACGAACTTGATCAATAATATAGAATCTACGGATTCTACCCTATCAACATCTAATTTAGCATATATATCTATTAAGCATGGCGATACATTGAGCTTTTGGTAGTATTTTCTTGAAAATCAGCGAGAAAGCGCCATTGGCTTCTGGTGACGTCCAGACCCCAAGAAAACTGCAATGCTTGAAAAACAAATTAAGTTTTCAATAACGAAAACTCACACTCTATTATAAGATATTATTTTCGTGTGTAACTCTTTGGACCAGTAAATATGATAAAATTAAAAACAATATCCGTTATGTAGAACACAGTGAGTCAGTAACTGTTTCATTTACCTTTGGAGTTAACGTAGACATATCTAGAACACAGCTGCCACATAACACATATTAAATCCCCTCATAACTACTCGTAGATCAAAACACATATCGAGTGCATCATTATCATTTTTAATAAAATAATTTATTTGAAGATCACCAAAGGTACGAAGCACAAGAAACAGCTGTCACAAAACTCACAATAAATTACCACATAACTAGAGGTAAACCTTGACACATAACTTGAGGTAAACCTTGACACATAACTAGTGGTAAACCTTGACACATAACTAGAGGTAAACATTGACACATAACTAGAGGTAAACATTGACACATAACTAGAGATAAACCTTGACACATAACTAGCGGTAAACCTTGACACATAACTAGCAATAAACCTTGACACATAACTAGCAGTAAACCTTGACACATAACTAGCAGTAAACCTTGACATATAACTAGAGGTAAACATTGACACATAACTAGCGGTAAACCTTGACACATAACTAGCAGTAAACCTTGACACATAACTAGAGGTAAACCTTGACACATAACTAGAGGTAAACCTTGACACATAACTAGCAGTAAACCTTGACACATAACTAGAGGTAAACCTTGACACATAACTAGAGATAAACCTTGACACATAACTAGCGGTAAACCTTGACACATAACTAGCAGTAAACCTTGACACATAACTAGAGGTAAACCTTGACACATAACTAGCGGTAAACCTTGACACATAACTAGCAGTAAGCCTTGACACATAACTAGCAATAAACCTTGACACATAACTAGATGTAAACCTTGACACATAACTAGCAGTAAACCTTGACACATAACTAGAGATAAACCTTGACACATAACTAGCGGTAAACCTTGACACATAACTAGCAATAAACCTTGACACATAACTAGATGTAAACCTTGACACATAACTAGCAGTCAACCTTGACACATAACTAGCGGTAAACCTTGACACATAACTAGCACATCATTATCTTTACCGTGCATTATTATAATAAGACATGAATTTAACGGACCAAAACAACAAGCAAAATATAAAATACTAAAATTTACCGAGTAGTTTTCTTTGTCTGGCAGTCAAATACTTGTCCATTTGGTTGACACAGAGATTAAGTCTTCCAATATATAATTTTCGTAAATGTACAAATTTTCACCAAAATTACAATGTATAGCCTATCATAGTCAACGCTTTAAATGATCAATGCAGTGCTTTTGCTTTCTTTCTTTCTTTTCTATGCATTTCATCATTTTAAACTGTGGTCAACAAAAAACTGCAAACATCAGTACATCAAAATACTTCTTTATTATTGTTTCATTTCTCGAATAAAAGACGATATCAACAAAGTCTCAAGACGGCCATCGGAAGTGGTGAAACGGTTTGACATTTGCGCGTCTGTGAAAAATATTATTTCATCAAAGAATGGTGAGAAAACAACCGTTGAATGTCTGTTGTTTTTTTCATAAAGAGCATGTCTCGGTTTGTGTATTGTGTCGATATAAGTATTGATTTATGTCGAAATATATGTACGAAATAAACGATGGACAACAATGTGGTTATAAATATGCCATCAGTTTTGTGGTAACAATAAAATCATGATGAATTTGAGTAAATAATTAAAACAAACGTGAAAAGAACGCGCAGTCAACAGCAACATCGACCCATAAAGATATAAATATCTAAATGATCTATATCGAGCGGATCCGTGGTCCAGTGGTAAAACGCTGGACTTGTAATCCAGGGATCGCTGGTTCGATTCCCCGCTCCATCACTGACCGTACTAACAGTCTTTCGGACGAGACCTAGGTCCCGTGTATGATGCTTTACATCGAGCACGTAAAAGAACCAGGGGTGCTTCTGGAACTGGGGCATCTTCTGTATCATGCAATATCCTCCAAAAATCTAATATGACTAACATTCTTCTGGAGGCGTCGCCCATATGGGAAACCGGTGGCGACGATAAATGAACGCAAATACTTATGTAGATCTATATTATATATAAATATCTATAGCCAAATGATAAGTACAATGGAAACAGAGTTATAGACTTGTTTTCATTACTTTTGATATATTTTGAGCCTGATTGCATTCATAACTTATCTGACAAAACGTTGTATCCGTTTAACCCACAGTACGAAGAGAGACGATTGGGTGCAGCTAATCACGTGTGCATCGGAATGGCGTTTTAATAGGTATAATGCTCGAATTTATATAGACTTTACTTCGTCAACATATCGTTACTATCCCAACATAATCCACATTATTCTTAATTCAGACAGCTCACTATTATTCGAAATACAGTCGGGCCTCGATTATTCGACGATCTTTTATCCATGGTACTTGGTATAATCCGAAATAAACATCAGGTCCCGATATATCATAGGCAAGTCAAATCAAAATGGGCTATTTGAAACCATGTGTTATTCGAAATAAAATTTCGGACCCGATGAATTCGAATGAACGAGGTCCGACTGTAGCTACTTTAATGCACCCATTCCTTACACATATTTTGCACAATACAGTATAAATTGACATAATTGCTACATTAACCGTACTTAACACATTTTCGACATCCCTGCTTTGACTTAACCGTACATAGGAAATATTCGATATATTTGTATCAATTTACCTGTACTTAAAGACTCTTCGACATAACTGCTTTAATTTACCAGTACTTAACAAATATTCAACGCTACTGATTTACCCGTACGCAACGTATCTTTGACACTGCTTTAATTCATTTGTAATCAACAAATCTTGGACACCTCTGCTCTAATTTGCCCACAATTAATAATTATTCGACATAACTGCTTTAATCAACCCATACTTAACCAACCTTCGACATAACTACTTAAATTTACTCACACGCGACAAATCTTCGATATTGCTGCTTTGACTTACCTATACTTAACTAAGACACAAATAACTTCATTCAATCGCTTCAAATTACTATTAATTGGATTATTTTCAAATAGTGATCGTTTGTTTTATACCCAAATACAATAATCAATTGTAGTAAACTGATTGTTTTGTAAACATCTGTCTTTAATGAAGTATTTTAAACCAGTTCATATAAATCAGACAGACTATAAATTTGATCAGATGATACAGATAGGGTCTTTGTTTGAGATTACAAAATTAATTTTGACTGAGTCTACGTATAAAACAATCTTCCATTCCATAACTGCAAACAATGCCAAGATGCATTTGAGCGCCGCTGTACGATTTCCAACCTCTTCTCTAAGTGACGTCATTTCCAGAAAACGTCACATATGACGTCACCATGAACTGACTCTCCACAATATTTGCCCCATATGGCAATATGAAAACGAAGTAACCATATGGAGTAAAATTTGTTTCCTGCTTGCAAATAGTGACATCACATTTTGCGTTTTCTTGAAATGACGTCACTTACAGCAGAGTTTGTAAATCCCATAGCAGCGCTCATTTGGGAACTTGGCTGCTATGTTCCTTATGAAATAGATATCACTTAGAAATACAACAGCTTCTGATTCCCTCCTATTCTAGCACCAAACGTTTTGATTGGTAAATTCTTATCCAGTTTATTAGGACTCAACATCTCGACACATTTAGTGTTGCATAGATGGCTCATAGACAGAGGCACCACTTGGCTTATTGGACGGTGTAAGATTGCAGCATTTATGTAATTTCGGAAAGTTATATGTGACCACAGGGTTTCGAACCCACGACCCCATGACTACTGCACCTAGCACTGAAGTAACTGCGACTATACCCCCATCGCCATCGAGACCACCCGCGAAACAGATATTCAAATAACGCTGATATTGTCGACGTTTTTTTCATTGTACGGGATTTAGGGATTGTTAATGCAACACCTTAATACAGATTGATAAGATTGGTTTTACGAAAAAATAGTTCAACTTTTTGTACTAGAGCTACACACGTCTCTGCTTTGATAATGTTACCAGAATGATTAATCCAGCAAATGTCTCTAAATAATTATTTGGTTATAAAGCATAGGTATTTTGAAATTCCTGACAAATAAACGGAGAAAGAAGTGTAAATCTACTATTGAATTATGTATCTGGTAAAAACGCAATTCAGTCAGGTAAACATCGTTAAGTCTGGTAATAGATTATATAGATCTAGTAAAAACACCGTTTGGTTGATATTCAGTTTGGTAAAGACTCAACTCGGTGTAGTCATAATTTCTTTCCATCTAGTAATTCATTATTTCTGTTTAAAGCTTATCTGTGGCTGGAAAAAACTCCTCTCGATTCGCTGACCAAGATGGATTTAATCAGGCCGAAATGCGCTTTCATCGGATCAGAATAAGTTTTACCAGACTTAAAACAGTTTTTATATTGTATTAACTTATTATCTCTTTCGTTCTGGTAAAAACTCGTCTCGCTCAGCTAAATCTAAGCTCCACATATACACGCATATTGCAATAACATTTAGTAAACACGTTGCTTTAGAATCGCCTGGGCATTATATAAGTAACACAATTATCTATACAAACTACTCAGAACTAACCACAATAAAATTAAAAACAATAATAAAATGTATGTAAAATAATAAAAAGTTACATATACCTCAGTGATCGATCGTCAGAATTAATTACATGTATTTATGGAAATATCCCTTAAAACCCCACAACCCTGGAGTAATATACACAGAATGACAAATGACTATATGTGTTGTATTAATGCTTGCTATTTTGGAATGCTAATCCAGGATTAATCTAACACCGGTTATCGATAATCCATGATTAATGAGATTGCACTAATTAAAGAGAATATAGCCATATTTGTATACGACTTTTAACCTTTTAAGACTCGAAATACCTACCAATGAAGCATAAATCAAATAGTTATGTTATGTTTTAAAAGATACTGCATATAAACCTCTAATATAATGCTAGACTCGTTATCCTCTTCAACAATAATATTCGGCAATCACCAAGAACCTGCATTAACATTGGGCACTCAATGATTTAAACATCCTTTAACATTACATATTCAACAAAACCATGCTTTAGCATTCTGTGATCAACAAACACTTGATTTGACTTTAGAAGTTTAGTTATTCAACAAAACCCAACTTCAACTACAACAATCTGCTTCAAGTTTAGGTCATCTGTACTACTAGTATTAAACGGTCGCTTCAACTTCAGGAATTTAGAATACAATAGCTTCAACATTTAGTATTCAGTAAACAATAGCTTCATCATTAAGTATTAAGTAAACACTAGCTTCAACATAATGTATTCAGTAACCACTAGCTTCAACATTAAGTATTCAGTAAACGCTTGCTTCAACATTAAGTATTCAGTAAACACTTGCTTCAACATTAAGTATTCAGTAAACACTTGCTTCAACATTAAGTATTCAGTAAACACTTGCTTCAACATTAAGTATTCAGTAAACACTAGCTTCAACATTAAGTATTCAGTAAACACTAGCTTCAACATTAAGTATTCAGTAAACACTAGCTTCAACATTAAGTATTCAGTAAACACTAGCTTCAACATTAAGTATTCAGTAAACGCTTGCTTCAACATTAAGTATTCAGTAACCACTAGCTTCAACATTAGGTATTCAGTAAACACTAGCTTCAACATAATGTATTCAGTAACCACTAGCTTCAACATTAAGTATTCAGTAAACGCTTGCTTCAACATTAAGTATTCAGTAAACACTTGCTTCAACATTAGGTATTCAGTAAACACTTGCTTCAACATTAAGTATTCAGTAAACACTAGCTTCAACATTAAGTATTCAGTAAACGCTTGCTTCAACATTAAGTATTCAGTAAACACTTGCTTCAACATTAAGTATTCAGTAAACACTAGCTTCAACATTAAGTATTCAGTAAACACTTGCTTCAACATTAAGTATTCAGTAAACACTTGCTTCAACATTAGGTATTCAGTAAACACTTGCTTCAACATTAAGTATTCAGTAAACACTTGCTTCAACATTAGGTATTCAGTAAACACTAGCTTCAACATTAAGTATTCAGTAAACACTAGCTTCAACATTAGGTATTCAGTAAACACTAGCTTCAACATTAAGTATTCAGTAAACACTAGCTTCAACATTATGTATTCAGTAAACACTAGCTTCAACATTAAGTATTCAGTAAACACTAGCTTCAACATTATGTATTCAGTAAACACTAGCTTCAACATTAAGTATTCAGTAAACACTAGCGTCAACATTAAGTATTCAGTAAACACTAGCGTCAACATTAAGTATTCAGTGAACACTAGCTTCAACATTAAGTATTCAGTAAACGCTTGCTTCAACATTAAGTATTCAGTAAACACTTGCTTCAACATTAAGTATTCAGTAAACACTAGCTTCAACATTAAGTATTCAGTAAACACTAGCTTCAACATTAAGTATTCTGTAAAATACTTGCCTCAGCTTTAGAAATTCTGTAAATACCTGCCTCAACTTTAGTTATTCAATTAGATTTGCCACAGCTTTAAGAATGAACATTGGGTTCAGCTTGATGTATTCAGTAAACACTTGCCTTGTGTTTGAGTCTTACGCCGTTTTTCAACAGTATTTCATGTACAATTGTATGTAAGGCAGTCAGTTGACCCAACCAGTGTTCCTGGGTTACCAACCGGTATTCACATCTTCTTCCGTGAACAAATGGCATGACAACTTCCCCACATGAACCAGAGGAGGAGAACAAATGGCATGACAACTTCCCCACATGAACCAGAGGAGGAGAACAAATGGCATGACAACTTCCCCACATGAACCAGAGGAGGAGAACAAATGGCATGACAACTTCCCCACATGAACCTGAGGAGGAGAACAAATGGCATGACAACTTCTCCACATGAACCAGAGGAGGAGAACAAATGGCATGACAACTTCTCCACATGAACCAGAGGAGGAGAACAAATGGCATGACAACTTCCCCACATGAACCAGAGGAGGAGAACAAATGGCATGACAACTTCCCCACATGAACCAGAGGAGGAGAATAAATGGCATGACAACTTCCCCACATGAACCAGAGGAGGAGAACAAATGGCATGACAACTTCCCCACATGAACCTGAGGAGGAGAACAAATGGCATGACAACTTCCCCACATGAACCAGAGGAGGAGAACAAATGGCATGACAACTTCTCCACATGAACCAGAGGAGGAGAACAAATGGCATGACAACTTCTCCACATGAACCAGAGGAGAACAAATGGCATGACAACTTCCCCACATGAACCAGAGGAGAACAACTGGCATGACAACTTCTCCACATGAACCAGAGGAGGAGAACAAATGGCATGACAACTTCTCCACATGAACCAGAGGAGAACAAATGGCATGACAACTTCCCCACATGAACCAGAGGAGGAGAACAAATGGCATGACAACTTCCCCCCCCCCCACATGAACCAGAGGAGGAGAACAAATGGCATGACAACTTCCCCACATGAACCAGAGGAGGAGAACAAATGGCATGACAACTTCTCCACATGAACCAGAGGAGGAGAACAAATGGCATGACAACTTCTCCACATGAACCAGAGGAGGAGAACAAATGGCATGACAACTTCTCCACATGAACCAGAGGAGGAGAACAAATGGAATGACAACTTCCCCACATGAACCAGAGGAGGAGAACAAATGGCATGACAACTTCCCCACATGAACCAGAGGAGGAGAACAAATGGCATGACAACTTCCCCCCCCACATGAACCTGAGGAGGAGAACAAATGGCATGACAACTTCCCCACATGAACCAGAGGAGGAGAACAAATGGCATGACAACTTCCCCACATGAACCAGGGGAGGAGAACAAATGGCATGACAACTTCCCCACATGAACCAGGGGAGGAGAACAAATGGCATGACAACTTCCCCACATGAACCAGAGGAGGAGAATAAATGGCATGACAACTTCTCCACATGAACCAGAGGAGGAGAACAAATGGCATGACAACTTCTCCACATGAACCAGAGGAGAAGAACAAATGGCATGACAACTTCCCCACATGAACCAGAGGAGGAGAACAAATGGCATGACAACTTCCCCACATGAACCAGGGGAGGAGAACAAATGGCATGACAACTTCCCCACATGAACCAGAGGAGGAGAACAAATGGCATGACAACTTCCCCACATGAACCAGGGGAGGAGAACAAATGGCATGACAACTTCGCCACATGAACCAGAGGAGGAGAACAAATGGCATGACAACTTCCCCCCCCCACATGAACCTGAGGAGGAGAACAAATGGCATGACAACTTCCCCACATGAACCAGAGGAGGAGAACAAATGGCATGACAACTTCCCCCCCCCCCCCACATGAACCTGAGGAGGAGAACAAATGGCATGACAACTTCCCCACATGAACCAGAGGAGGAGAACAAATGGCATGACAACTTCCCCCCCCCACATGAACCAGAGGAGGAGAACAAATGGCATGACAACTTCCCCACATGAACCAGGGGAGGAGAACAAATGGCATGACAACTTCTCCACATGAACCAGAGGAGGAGAACAAATGGCATGACAACTTCCCCACATGAACCAGAGGAGGAGAACAAATGGCATGACAACTTCTCCACATGAACCAGAGGAGGAGAATAAATGGCATGACAACTTCCCCCCCCCCCACATGAACCTGAGGAGGAGAACAAATGGCATGACAATTTCCCCCCCCCCACATGAACCTGAGGAGGAGAACAAATGGCATGACAACTTCCCCACATGAACCAGAGGAGGAGAACAAATGGCATGACAACTTCCCCACATGAACCAGAGGAGGAGAATAAATGGCATGACAACTTCCCCACATGAACCAGAGGAGGAGAACAAATGGCATGACAACTTCTCCACATGAACCAGAGGAGGAGAACAAATGGCATGACAACTTCTCCACATGAACCAGAGGAGGAGAACAAAGTGGCATGACAACTTCCCCACATGAACCAGAGGAGAACAAATGGCATGACAACTTCTCCACATGAACCAGAGGAGGAGAACAAATGGCATGACAACTTCTCCACATGAACCAGAGGAGAACAAATCGCGGGCTCGGTGCAAAACTATTGTAACTACATTTTGCAAAATGTTACAGGAGACGGAAAAAACTGCATAGTTTTCTTGAAAAATGTTTTATTGAACTTTTCTTCCATATATAGACATATTAGTACATGAGAAATACATATATAATACTGTGGTCACAGTAAAATGATGAATTCTGATTTTATTGACATTTTTGTACTTACAACAGTTTTGCACTAGAAATTCTATATATTCTTTGCCATTTATATCGCAAAACTATGGTACATTGACTTGCATTAGTTTTGCAATATACTTTTACAAAACCATGATTTCTTTTTACTGCAAAACTATTGTAATTACAATTACAATACATTACCATGAAAATCAGCAGATTTTCTAATAATAATTGTGCAGTTTAACAGTAAAAAACAACAAAAACAAACTACAGCGATACATAGAAATTCATAAACAGGAGTATTTTGTTATGTTTTAATAAAATTTATAGCAGTGATAATGTTTTTAAAGCTTAACATTGTAAATTATTGTGATTCATTCAAACAGTAATTATTTACTTGACTTGACTACTGTTCAATATGAAAAATAAGTTTTTTTAAATCAGATAGAATGAATTTGTCTTGTATTTGATTTAACATTTTACTTATTCTTCCATTTCAACAGTACAAAAGTGTTCCCTAAATTTAAAGATCACATTGAATGACATAAACATTTTGATAGGTTAGAATTTCATAATTATGTTTTTGTTTGTAAAACATACAGCTACTACAAACAATAGCAAACATGATAATGTGTTAACAATTTTAAATCAATGGCTATCAATTATCAAGACTTTATGTACATTCATCACACACAGATATTACTGAACAGAACAGAACAGAACACTATTAATACTACGTGTATACAGTGCTTATCAAAATTCAGGACAAGTTGACAATTCTGATTCAAGTTCTATTCTGTCTCATGGGGTAGCAACAAGTAGAAAGCATGATGGACCCTAGGGATCATACCACTTTGGCAGAGGTGTAGAAGGTCACGATATTTGTCCCATTTTATTAGAGGCCTTACAGAGTTAAGCTTGTCAAGATCAAAATCTCTTGGATGTGGCACCTCATGAGACCTATGACGTCGCTGGATCAGATTAAGATAATGCAAAGGACCCCCAAAGTCATACTGAAATATCATGAGGTGTGGATGATCTCTTGTGATTTGCAATGTTCTAATCTGAGACCAGAAAACTTTATTTCTCTCCAAGTCTAAATCAAAGTTTTTCAGCTTTTCCGCTACTGACTTAAAGTTAAAGAAATTTGAATGATCCATTTCTGTAACAATATAAGGATTGCGTATACGTGCAGTGCTAGCTATAGCAGCCCATTGTGGTGTTGTATAAACTGAAATATGTTTACTTGCATTTTCAATGGCAGCGTGCACAGAATCATTCTCGTTTTGAGTATGACCCTTTTCCAAATACTTATGATGGATATACTCTAAATCAAATTTTTGTACTGCATACCAGATCATTGCACCGTAGAACCTGTTTTTATTTTGAGACCAGCAATTGTCAGAGTAAAAAATAAATTTCCTTTTACCCTGTTGTACCATTGTTTCGACAAAACTGTAGACGCAGGATGCAATGTCACAAGCCCCTCTACCTGATATTGTTTCGTTCCACATATAGCAATGTACATCAGTGGTTCCAAGATTATAAATGGTAAAGTTGAAGGTATTCAACTTTCTTTTGTAATAGAAAGCTGATGCAAAGCCTTTTGGCGTCATTAGAACTTCCTGGAGGTCAAAGCAAGCAACGACCAATGTATCATCTTCTTGAGCTAAATTTTTGTCTGTAGTTTTACCTTTTCTGGCTGCGTCTGCATTACCTCTGTGTACTGCATGTGTATCCAACTGCTGTTGTTTTTCACTGTTAGATAAGTTTCTGAAACTAGTGCACAGATCACAATTATCTTTCTTGGGCTTATGGAATCCTAGATTGTACTGATTATCAAATACTAACCTGTATATTGACTGTTTCACAGGTTGCTTTCCATGCTTAGCACATTGTTTCAGGTAAAATTGAAACATTTTTGGGACACTTAGTTCTGGTGACAAGTACATCTTCTTTGAGTCTTTTCGACAGTAGTGGCTCTCAATCTTTGGAAACGATTCTATGTGCTGTTTAATGAAATTTACCTGATGGACAGGTGTTTTGTTTGGCCTTGTTCTATGTGTGCCCCTCTTCTCTGGTTCGCAAACTCCAGGCATGCCAGAAGATTTGAGTAATGCTGTATGAACCATCTGGTCAGATATTGAAAGTGTCTGTAAAAAAAAAGGTTTACATACCCTGACCATCCCATTACATGGTAAAGACCACTGAAATGAGATGGCCCTTCTGCAGCTGCTCATAACTCTTTTACTTTCTTTTGGTTTTGGTCCTGCATACTTCAACAGAAACTGTCTTTGCCTTGTTACATCCCCCAAACGCCAAAAACTATGGAAAATGGACTCTCTTTCATCTTTTGAAATATTACAATGACATTTGTACCTACAATTCAAGCCACACCCTTTTTTCATTTGCCTAGCTGGCCTTGTCTTACCAAGGTGGTTTATGAACTCTTTTCCAGAGTTCTTACGCATTTTTGCAACATTTCTAGCCCACTCTTTCTCATTGCGAACTCTTTTCCGTCCCCTATTATCTCTGGTCATACCACCCCCCTGTCCACCTTCTGGGCCAGTATCCCCCTGTACACCTACTGGGCCAGTATCCCCCTGTCCACCTACTTGGCCAATATCCCCCTGTCCACCTACTGGGCCAATATCCCCCTGTCCACCTACTGGGTCAATATCCCCCTGTTCACCTACCAGGTCAGAATCCCCCCATCCACATACTGGGTCAATATCCCCCTGTTCACCTACCAGGTCAGAATCCCCCCATCCACATACTGGGCCAATATCACCTTGTCCACCTACCAGGTCAGAATCCCCCTGTCCACATACTGGGCCAATATCTCCCTGTTCACCTACCAGGTCAGAATCCCCCTGTCCACATACTGGGCCAATATCCCCTTGTCCACCTAACAGGTCAGAATCCCCCAGTCCACATACTGGGCCAATATCCCCTTGTCCACCTAACAGGTCAGAATCCCCCTGTCCACATACTGGGCCAATATCCCCCTGCCCACATACTGGGCCAATATCCCCTTGTCCACCTACCAGGTCAGAATCCCTCTGTCCACATACTGGACCATCACATGCAAGAAATTCTACTGTGCCATGTTCAAATACAGTATTGTCACAAAAATTTGTCCTAGATTTACCTTTCTTATTATGCAAAACCTTTTTAACTTGTTTTTTCTGTTCTGTAAATCTCATTTTACCTTTATCCTGTGTTACATAATTACAAATAAATAAATCTTCCATTGAGGCATCAGAATCAGATTCAGACAGACTCTCTTCAAGAAGTTTTCTCTCATATTCTGTCAGTTGGTAGTCACTTCCAGAGCTTTCTAAGTCTGAGAAATTGTCTGAATATGATTCTGTTACCTCAGGTTGGCAAATACGAGCAAGTTTTGCAAGGGGAATATTGTCTTCAAAATCACTGTCACATACATTTCTATCAGACATTTGACTATCAATAAATGTATCATAATGATTGTTTTTAGTAGAAACAAATGACTCAGAGTCTGTGGGTGCATCTTCTTCTATTTTGCAGATCTTTTCTTTTAAGTTTTCTTCTGAAATAAACATTAAACAGCAATACTCTCCATCACTCATTTCACTAAACCCTTCAAAATCAGTTTCTGAGTCTGATTCTGTGTTTATGCTGGCGATGTTAATATGCGTCATTTCAAATGGCACAACATGGTCAGTTCCACCGAGACTTGAACACAAATCTTCTATAAATTGAAGAAGTTCCTGACTATCCTTATGGACTGTAAGCACTGCAGTCCCATTCGGGTTGAGCATGCCATCACTGCATCTTGAGTGTGAATCAAATACGTAAAATAAATCATCCACTTTTAGAATGGCTACTGTGGATGATTTCATTGTTAAAAAACTGTATGTCTGTATTTTATCAATGGACTCCAGAACACTAATATAAGGTGCTTCTACCACCCCCCTTGCAAACACCGATCCTGCACACGATGATACAATGTTCAGTTTGTAACTGTGACAAACTTCTGGTATGTCTGTGATAAGAAGGTACCTGCTTAGCCCAATGTTCTGGTATAACTTATCACCACACTCGAGGATACTGTCAATATCTTCTGTTTTCCATTTAGCAGGGGGTTTGGTTTTGCTGTGGATTATTGCTGCATAACTATTAGCCACACACTGCTTGCCAGCACCAAAGAACTTAGTGTTTCCTTGGTGAGTTGTGGCCTTTACTGTCCACATTCTAAAAAATAATCATAGTAGTGTCACCAGCTAGATTGATTAGCAAGGTTGAATCCCCCCCGCATAATTTTCTAATAGTATAAAATACATGACTTTGAAAACATTCATTATCTATGGTGGCATACTGCTGCCATCAGTTAACTAACTAATTAATAATTAAACGTTAAGAAACTAGCTAGCTACATAATTATCATGATAATTATGTGGTTAACTAAATAAGTATTGTGATAAATGTTCATCCCACATAACTATCTTAACACAATAAATGGTCTGATATTGCCCACAATTGCCACCACTTGTCTGCTTTATCCTCTAGATATTCTGATAAAACAATCTTTTTTTATATTTTAAGTGTTAAGTGGTTAATGCGATAAATATCTCATTTACTACAAAAAATTTATATAAATGTCAAGGGGTTAACTTGGTAAGTATCTTGTTAACTAAATAGTTTTCTGGTTATTTATGTGGTAACTAGTTAAGTAATGTGATAACCATACAATTTTCTAGTTAATTATTATAATGTTTACTAGATATGTAACACACTTAACTAGTACCCATATAATTAACAAGAAAAATATGTAGTTAACTAGATACTAAATGCCTTAACTACTTAACAGTTATCAAAAATTATGTAATTAACCAGATAATTTTCACATTAATCGCTAAACAGTTATCTAAAATATATTGTCCTGTATATTTTGTCGGAGAATCTATGGGATTGAGTGGGTAAATAGTGCCAATTGTGGGCATGCACTATCAGACAATTTTACATGTTAAAATATTTACCTGGTACATAATTTATCACAATACTTATCTAGTTAACCACATAGCGTAATTACCACGATAATTATGTAGCTAGTGTCTTTAATGTGATAAGCACTTAATTTCTAGCTAATTATGTAGTAAATGAATGGCAGAAGTATGCCACCATAACTATCAGTCAAAGAAAATTATGTTTATATTATGTACCAAACTTCGAAGGCAAACAGTTCAATTATAATTTCAGACAAGTGCAGACCTGTTCATTTTTCAGTGTTCTAAAGTTCATTTGTACAACATGTACAAGGGAACAAGACATAATTATTTAGCACACTCTGCAACCTTATAATTAACAGCTGTAACTCTTGATAAAGTACTGACAACTGTTGAACCATGTCATCATGTATTATACTAATTACTGCTTTAGATGACATCACAGACATTTTATAATTTACAAAATCTTGTACTGAAAACAAGTGATTCATAAATGGGTGTCAGAATCTAAAATGTATGTATAGAGATAAACAGCAGTCAAAGAGGCAGGTATTGGTTACTCACCAATACAAAAACTATTCTAATGATGTAGATTCTATAATAACTTTACACTTGTTGACAGCATTAGTATAAAAAAAAATTGCAATCCCCACCCACCAACTGAATCATATGAATGGCTTAAGCATTTAATTAAAAGATCTTATCTTTGTGCATATTACAGTGAACATAATTGAAACTGTATCATTATTACATATCTTACCTTTCTCTGCTGCTGGCTTGTGACTTCAAAAATAATGGAATATTCAAAATTGAGCGGTAAATAAACTTTCGCTGCAAGTGAAGGTCATACCAAGGAGCAGTCAAAGTTTCTCTCTGAGTAATTGTTATATTTTGTTTAACTCACCTTTTTTTACATTTTCACCTGTTTCAATATAAACCCATATAATTAACATAAAACAACATAGTACAACTCACCATTATTTGGATGAAATGTTATTTTAAAGTGTTCTTAACATAATTTTGCAATTCCTGCTCCCCATATAAGACTATTTATAGTATCGCAAAACTATTGTAAGTCAAGTTACAATAGTTTTGCAGGAAAAAAATCGGGTGATAAAAATATTTTTTTTTGCAAAACTATTGTAAGTGAAATTACAATAGTTTTGCAGTAAAATGTTGTACTTTTTCAGATACAACATTTTTGCACACATTGAATATTTTTATAAATATATGGAATAAATCCCTAATATTTCATTAGACCATATATTCCATATTATTGAGCAAGAAAATACAAAAAAGTGATATTCCGGAAAATACGTAGTTACAATAGTTTTGCACCGAGCCCGCGAAATGGCATGACAACTTCCCCACATGAACCAGAGGAGGAGAACAAATGGCATGACAACTTCCTCACATGAACCTGAGGAGGAGAACAAATGGCATGACAACTTCCCCACATGAACCAGAGGAGGAGAACAAATGGCATGACAACTTCCTCACATGAACCAGAGGAGGAGAACAAATGGCATGACAACTTCCCCACATGAACCAGAGGAGGAGAACAAATGGCATGACAACTTCCCCACATGAACCAGAGGAGGAGAACAAATGGCATGACAACTTCCTCACATGAACCTGAGGAGGAGAACAAATGGCATGACAACTTCCCCACATGAACCAGAGGAGGAGAACAAATGGCATGACAACTTCCTCACATGAACCTGAGGAGGAGAACAAATGGCATGACAACTTCCCCACATGAACCAGAGGAGAACAAATGGCATGACAACTTCCCCACATGAACCTGAGGAGGAGAACAAATGGCATGACAACTTCCCCACATGAACCTGAGGAGGAGAACAAATGGCATGACAACTTCCCCACATGAACCAGAGGAGAACAAATGGCATGACAACTTCCCCACATGAACCAGAGGAGGAGAACAACTGGCACGACAACTTCCCCACATGAACCAGAGGAGGAGAACAAATGGCATGACAACTTCCCCACATGAACCAGAGGAGGAGAACAAATGGCATGACAACTTCCCCACATGAACCAGAGGAGGAGAACAAATGGCATGACAACTTCCCCACATGAACCTGAGGAGGAGAACAAATGGCATGACAACTTCCCCCCCCCCCACATGAACCTGAGGAGGAGAACAAATGGCATGACAACTTCCCCACATGAACCTGAGGAGGAGAACAAATGGCATGACAACTTCCCCACATGAACCAGAGGAGGAGAACAAATGGCATGACAACTTCCCCACATGAACCAGAGGAGGAGAACAACTGGCACGACAACTTCCCCACATGAACCAGAGGAGGAGAACAAATGGCATGACAACTTCCCCACATGAACCAGAGGAGGAGAACAAATGGCATGACAACTTCCCCACATGAACCAGAGGAGGAGAACAAATGGCATGACAACTTCCCCACATGAACCTGAGGAGGAGAACAAATGGCATGACAACTTCCCCCCCCCCACATGAACCTGAGGAGGAGAACAAATGGCATGACAACTTCCCCACATGAACCTGAGGAGGAGAACAAATGGCATGACAACTTCCCCACATGAACCAGAGGAGGAGAACAAATGGCATGACAACTTCCCCACATGAACCTGAGGAGGAGAACAAATGGCATGACAACTTCCCCACATGAACCAGAGGAGGAGAACAAATGGCATGACAACTTCCCCACATGAACCAGAGGAGGAGAACAAATGGCATGACAACTTCCCCACATGAACCAGAGGAGGAGAACAAATGGCATGACAACTTCCCCACATGAACCAGAGGAGGAGAACAAATGGCATGACAACTTCCCCACATGAACCAGGGGAGGAGAACAAATGGCATGACAACTTCCCCACATGAACCAGAGGAGGAGAACAAATGGCATGACAATTTCCCCACATGAACCAGAGGAGGAGAACAAATGGCATGACAACTTCCCCACATGAACCTGAGGAGGAGAACAAATGGCATGACAACTTCCCCACATGAACCAGAGGAGAACAAATGGCATGACAACTTCCCCACATGAACCAGAGGAGGAGAACAACTGGCACGACAACTTCCCCACATGAACCAGAGGAGGAGAACAAATGGCATGACAACTTCCCCACATGAACCAGAGGAGGAGAACAAATGGCATGACAACTTCCCCACATGAACCAGAGGAGGAGAACAAATGGCATGACAACTTCCCCACATGAACCAGAGGAGGAGAACAAATGGCATGACAACTTCCCCACATGAACCAGAGGAGGAGAACAAATGGCATGACAACTTCCCCCCCCCACATGAACCTGAGGAGGAGAACAAATGGCATGACAACTTCCCCACATGAACCAGAGGAGGAGAACAAATGGCATGACAACTTCCCCCCCCACATGAACCAGAGGAGGAGAACAAATGGCATGACAACTTCCCCACATGAACCTGAGGAGGAGAACAAATGGCATGACAACTTCCCCCCCCCCCCACATGAACCAGAGGAGGAGAACAAATGGCATGACAACTTCCCCACATGAACCAGAGGAGGAGAACAAATGGCATGACAACTTCCCCACATGAACCAGAGGAGAACAAATGGCATGACAACTTCCCCACATGAACCAGAGGAGGAGAACAACTGGCACGACAACTTCCCCACATGAACCAGAGGAGGAGAACAAATGGCATGACAACTTCCCCACATGAACCAGAGGAGGAGAACAAATGGCATGACAACTTCTCCACATGAACCAGAGGAGGAGAACAACTGGCATGACAACTTCCCCACATGAACCAGAGGAGGAGAACAAATGGCATGACAACTTCCCCACATGAACCAGAGGAGGAGAACAAATGGCATGACAACTTCTCCACATGAACCAGAGGAGGAGAACAAATGGCATGACAACTTCCCCACATGAACCAGGGGAGGAGAACAAATGGCATGACAACTTCCCCACATGAACCAGAGGAGGAGATCAAATGGCATGACAACTTCCCCACATGAACCAGAGGAGGAGAACAAATGGCATGACAACTTCTCCACATGAACCAGAGGAGGAGAACAAATGGCATGACAACTTCCCCACATGAACCAGGGGAGGAGAACAAATGGCATGACAACTTCCCCACATGAACCAGAGGAGGAGAACAAATGGCATGACAACTTCCCCACATGAACCAGAGGAGGAGAACAAACTATTTAGGTGCTTTTTCTTCAGGCAAACTTTGACATCCAAGTTCGAGTCTACTACCGCCAGGTTGGCAGTCAAGTGATCTAGCTAACCGAGCGACCGTAGTCATATCAGTCAAGGTTCAAATACGTACATGTTTATCCATTTTCATACATTAGTGTTCAAACAGATTACATAGTCTAACCTCCGATTAATTTATAACATGTTTGTGCACATGCACATAGGTTATTATAACCGGAAGTGATTTGCCACTCAAAACCTGGTTACCAGGTAAGACTGGTACGCGAGAATGGCGTGTACAAAAAGTTGTTTGACCATCAAATAGATGTACTCTGCATGAGCATGATCTTTTTTTCTTTCCATTCATATGTTCTGATCGATCAAAGTCATATACTATATAAAATGTCTGTAATTTCAATGCTACGATATAAATTCAGTGTTCAGACCAATTCAAAATACATTTATGTGTACATCACTATTAAATAAATATCAGAAAATAATCGATTTAATACTGTTTTACAAGTTGGACATAGGACAAGCAAAGCTTGGAGACGGCTTTTCCACAAATAAATTCGCGTATGTCTTTGTATAGACATATTGCGTAGTATGTAGGAATACAGATATAGTCGAAAAATAACAGTATTCTCAACTAATTTTGAAGCGACAATATGCTTACACGCCGAATGTGTAATCATACAAAGGCCGAGCTATTTGTAATGATCCATTTGCAGTTATTGCGATTTCTTATATTAATTTCTTATATGGTGCACTTTACTCCGGTTCGATATAATGAGCTGGGCTCTAGAGCGTAATAAGCTCAACGAGACGTTGCATGGTGGCAGCGAACTTAGTCTCAAAATTGTAAAACTTTTTAAAAATTATTTAAAATTATATACTAAGTTGTGTTTCTCTAGTGATGGGTGGCAGCGTACACTGTCAGGAGCGATCTGAAGGCATCCAGTGTAGAGGCTAGTACTACTCTAGTTGGTAGGAGGTTCCAATCTCGTAATGTCCTAGGGAAGAAGGAGTTTGCAAGTGTCTGGTTTGTGTTACGTTCCTGGTAAAGTCTGTGTCCGCCTCTGGTGCGCGTGTCACCCTTGCGAAGATACATGTTGGCGCTGATGTCTACAAGGTCATTCTGTATCTGTTTTAGCAAAGCGTTGGAAATTAACAGGGGAGACAATCAGATCAGCTTCATTGGGATTCTATGATTATCTCCCTTATCACGAGTTAAATATCGTCGAGTTAATGCACTTAGCAAGGTATTAAAATGCATAACAAGAGAGACAAATGATCAGGTTGGCTTCGTGTGTTACCATGGTTACTTCCCTTCAAACAAGATGAACAGCCCTGCGTTCAGTTACAGCTATCAGCCCTATCGTTTCGAAACGTTTTGCAATTTGGTTCCCGTGTGCAGCCAATGTGATACGGTGAGCAAGGGATACAACACAAAACGTTTTCCACTGATAGTCGTAACTGAACGCAGGGCAGACTTGATGTAAACATCAAAATCGTATAACAAAATGCCACAACGACTGCATAAAAAGGGAGACATCAGCCGTGCGTTCGGTTAAGGCTAACACTCGCACGAGTAAGAAACTGTGCACGCATTTTGCAACCGAACGCTCTGTTTGCCAAAAAGTACGCACCCACTGTGCGCCCACTCGCTCGAGCATCTCCGAGGTAGCTAACGAAGGGGCGTGTACTTTTTGGCAAACAGATCGTTCGGTTGCAAAATTGCGTGCACAGTTTCTTACTCGTGCGAGTGTAGCTCTTACTCGTGCGAGTGTTAGCCATAACCGAACGCACGGCAGGTCGGCTTCATTGCCTTACCATTATTTCCTCCCTTTTTACAAGATAAAAAAATCTTATCAGTTAATATGTATACAAGGGGAGATAATTTAGTTTCCATATCCTCTTTTTTTGTGTTGGAATCTTTGTAGGAAAGTTTGATTTGTGAATGTGGTTTGTGTTTCGCATTTTGTCACTTTTGTAATTTTTAATCTGTACAAATTTTTAAAAATAGGGCAATGATTTCTCTGTATGCATGGTGGTGACAGGAAATAATTACAACTTACACATAGTTCAAATATTTATTTTTTCATTAGTGACCATCTGTGTTTAGATAAATGGAGCTTACCAAAAATGCAACATCTATGCATATAAATATACAAATAACCACAAAATACATAATTTTCATGTACGCCTAAGTTGCATCATGTCAAATGGGATACTCTGGGATTTTGCGTCGAACGTAGACACACAGATCGCATAAATATTTCTACACTGGTCGCAAAATACTCACAATTCCCTCAATGCATGTCACTAGCAACAAAACACATTTACACACACAAAAACGATATATTAACAAATGAAAATGCACAAGTGACTCGGAGATAAAAACAAATGAGTTTATTCAATAGATCAATGATTATTAGCGTATAAACTAATACAAACTACAAACTTTAAATTTGGAACCAATTACCAGTTAAGTACAAGTTGTTCAAATTAATTAAATAACATGATTTAATTCAACCCAGCAAAATACAGCAGATTTTTCTGATATTAATAAAGGGATCTGTAGCATGGCAATAATGCACACAAACAAATTTAAGAAAAACAGGGCCGAGATAATTCAGCAAAAAACAAGTGAAAATCTTCAAATTCCGAAGAATCCACCCACACCCTGAAACAAAATTGCCACTTTTGTCTTGTAGGAAGTCAGTTGACAGGAGGCATATTCCCACCCCTGTTATGTATTATAACAAAAGATCATGAATAATTTGCTTTCCAGTGAATTAAAACTCTGCACAATAAAGGTAACAGTCCTGTACCTGGAGACAGGGGTTCCTGTACTGCATCTGAAGGGTTATTTTAATAAATTTTGACAGGATTTTACCATTTTATTATTATAGCTAAATTACCGATAATTTAGAGAAAAATTGGTCCATAGAGTCAAAATTTGGCTTTTTGGAAATTCCAAAAGCCAAAGGGTCAACTCCTGTGGAGATGAACAGATTATAGAAACACTAAGAATATTCTACAGTGAATACAACTTGAAATCTTGTTGCATGTAGATAAAAATTAAAATCTAATCTTAGTACATTGAAACAGTGATTATGGTATCATATTCATGTTGTTTACTCTTCACAACCCATTACTCAGTGGAAAAATATATAGATCATTGGACTATCTACATGACACAAGATATGCATAAATCTTCTATTCAATCCAAGTAATAATATGGGTCGTGGGGAATTTGATCAAAGATAGTCATTTTGAGCCTCATGACATTTTAAACACATGATTAATTTGCATAATAAACTTAATATTATGGAAACAGAGAACAGATCTCACGAGTCTAATCTCAAGTACAAGAATTTCATTCATCAGTCGCGGAAAATAAATGCCGGAATTAAATCCCACAAGTTCTTAGATCATAACTCTTAATTTTCAGTTTTCAGTCAACATATTTGTTCATTATAATCAAATCAATTACAGAAAATGATGAAATATTTTGTTTAAATCCAACTAAAAACAAGCACAGCAAATAATTTCTTTCTTTTCTAAGGTTGTGAATTCGTAATACTGCATCTGTGCACCCCTCCCCAAAATAAATGTGGGAGCAAACTTCACAGATATATTTTGCTCCCCATAGCGTCTTATCATTGATAACCACAGCTACTTGAAACAGCAAATGAGATATACAAAATTGTGTGAATCAAGTTCCAGTCCATCTCTTATTGCAAGCCTATGTTTAAATGCACAGATAAAACAGCTAGGAAGAAAGTCCATTTCCTTAGCTGCATACACTGTTTTTACGACATGTAGATGGTTTGGCCCAGAACTACAGTAATGGCTTCTTCAACATGACCCGAGTTATAGAAGTTTTGTGCTGAACGCTCGACATTTATGAGATCGATAATTGGCTCCTTTTCTATTTTCCCCGAAGTGTACAATAGAGAACGGTCTTACCAGACCGAAAATATTGAGTTGATGAGACACAGTCGACAAGATCAGTATGACATCGTGTGATTGACATGGAACTTTTGCGGAAAAACTGATCATATTACAAAGAATAGCAGCATAATAAAATAGACAAATAAATGATTAAATAAATGTTAACAAAAGAGGGTGCATAATTTATGTGGAATATAATCCTTATATACAATTAAACTCTCTAAATATATTTATTTTCAGACAAAAATATTTACACATGAAGTAGTATTGAAGAACAACATCACAAACGAAAATATACCAAAAAACATGACTACAATATAAAAATGTGACGGATTTAAGGCAGTTTAATATGAACAAATGATAAGTATTCTTAGTATGACAATGTGATTGAATGTTAATAAATTTGTTTTTATCGTCTTTTTCGTTGACAATTTTACGACAACAGTGATACAGTGAAACATATAAAATGGAATATATTTACAATGAAAACACAAGATATGATAAATAGTGAAGCTTTTAAGGCCACAATAAATTAATGGCTCGATTATCATCCACATCGGAGTCCATAAGTTACAGTCAACCATTCCCAACTTTCTCCTCACAGCCCCTCATTTTCTGTCTAAGCGACCTTATAATCTATCCACTGTAATGTTTTCATTTCTACATTTGAAAACATTACAGCCAATCTTCAGACACACCAATTCAAAATCAATTTTCAAGAAATAAAAAATCCTTCCCAATCTACTTGAATGATCATCTAGCAATTAATGTACAACAGCCTCATGCAAGACAAATCTAAATATTCAGCATATTTACCTGACAAATAATGGTTTATGTTAAGATATACAAAGGAAAAAACAACAACAGTAACATAACTATGACATTCATGTCACAACATACAATGTGGGACACAATATGATCAAGTCAATTCATGAACACAAAATTTAATGATATGAACAAACAAAATGGCCAGTCACCTGCTGCCAAATAATACCAACAAATACTATTTAAACGGAATTATTAGTAGAGAACACTGAACGCACATACACTACCCCGCCCACTTCCTTGCTGTGCTGTGCAATGCACAAACAAGAACCCGCATACTTCCTTCTCCTGCAGTCCAACCAACTCTCTAGAGCCCACATTCTAATTGGATTACATCAAACAGAATAAACACCAATGGCAATGATTATCATGATATTTTCTACATATGCAGCACTTGGATAACACAAATTAATCACACATTTCTAAACTTATTATCATATCAGCCACTTAACGCAAACATTTTGCGATACATAATTTTCATTCTCTGTGAAATACAACACATAAATGTCTATCTATGAATATCCTTCACATTTGATAGTCAATTGCGACGTAAACATTCACAGCTTGAGATTATAAAACAGAATTTGGAGACAAGTGTGCGCATGCAGCCTTATGATTGGTCAATTCTAAGACAAAGCTATGGAACAACCAACCGGAGTGTGGCATGCAGCCTTATGATTGGTCAATTCTAAGACAGAGCTAAGAAACAACCAATCAGATGGCCAGAGTATTGAGGCTGGTCACCAAGCTCGGTTTTCTGACCTCAGATTCAACATTTGAAACTGTGAAAAATTAAAGTTATTTCTTTACACAATTTTATCATCCCAAAGCAATTTGTTACCTAGACAATTAATCAAGGATACATGATTTTATCAAGAAAACTGTTTAATAATCAGAACTCCAAGCATCAGAACAGTGTGTTTAGAAAAGATATTTTGTAACAATGCACATAGCTATTAACTTAAGTACACTGTTTATTTATATCTAATACAATCAGTTACTTTGTAAACTGAACAAACGTAGAGCATATATTCTTTACAGCTGTACATAGTTGTGACTGAATACACCAGATATAAATTTTGACACAAATTATTTATAGAAGGACAAACCTTCATATAGACAATGAAACAAAAATTTAAGTGTTTCTTTTTTGGTGTCTAAATATGTTCTACAAATTATCACTATCAGCATGAAATAGAATGTAAGCGACAATGGTTTCAACTGTTTTTGATTGACTAGGCATAAAAACTCTAGTGCAACAGCAAAGACAAAAACAAGTCTCTGATGATTAGCAGCAAATGAAAATGAAACCAAACATATGCAAAGAATGAACTAAGCAATTTATCCCAACTATTTTCAATCATGAATTGAGCAAAAAATAAAGAACTGATTTCTTGTGATCAAAATTGTCTCTACAATCAAGCTCAAAAGTAGATATTGACCGGTTAATAACAGCCCAATTAAACATAGAAATTACACAAGTGGCCGTAGAAGATAAAAAAATTCAAATGCGTTTCCCAAAAATGAAACAATATTGACCAAACAAGAGTGTAATATGTGATAATATTGACCAAACAAGAGTGTAATATGTGATAATATTTCACAAATCAGAGTTGATATGTGGTAATATTAACCGAACCAGAGAAGACTATATCAATCATGCCGACCATTTATGAATGATCTTACAGTATTGCACGTTAAAGGACGGTAATTATCTCCCAATCTCTTAAGTGACTGAAACTTACCGACATGCATTACCAATTATGAAAATTTCACTTCATAGAAGCTTAAAAATTCCCCATTGAAGGTGGTAAACATTATGCCACAAGAACGAATATAAAATCTGTTTGATGCAAGCTTCCAAGTATGCACATCACATCAATAATCCTACTGGAACTGAATAATCAGTGCCGCAGTAAAGTAAAAATACTGATAGATTTATCATGTATTAATCAATCATTTCACATCAATTGTAAGTCAATGACAACAATCTTTTCTCCTCCAATGGTACAACTTCTCCTCCACACCTCACTCTCCACTGATTCATGAGTTTGTGACAGAAACAAGTCAATGATTTGAATGTCTATTTACATCACAAACCGTCCTCGAATCTTGCCATTAGAGCACTCTGTTCATTCATGTCGATTTGATTTGACATCTGAAATAAAAAAAAAAACTGTAATCCAATCTATGCTCAGGAAACTTGGGAAATCTGCACCATGTTTTTCGTTAATTTCTCACAAAATTAGAGCTTCTTATAATATCACCCCCTTAACTTATTCAATGTATATTCTAAATAATCCATATTAAAGACTGTGGCAAATTGAGGTTCAGTGATGATCAATGACAAGTTGAACTGTTGAATAAAATGTTAACTACAGATATATATATGCAATAAACATGTATCAAGTTTAAGGAATAAAATACAAATTGTTTCACGACTACATTCAGCATGCTGAATGTAGTGAACATTTCATGCCACGTAACACTGGGGTGGGAATGCTCATTGGCAAAAAATAAAGATTAAGAAAACTTCAGAGATTGGAGGATACAGTCTACACCTATACACAAAGTTTCCATCTTTATGCATATCTGACTAAAATCAGACATCTTTCATTTCACTTTTTTTCCCCAAAACGAGGAAGTCAGCTGAAAGGACGACGATTCTCACCCCAGATTTGGTCCAGGAAAATGTATGAAGGGGAATTTTATCAACAATAGTAATTTTGAGTCTCACGACATAGAGATCAGTTAAGAACAGGTAAATTCTCACTCTGAATAGACGACACAATTGAGCACTTCCATGACAAAACATGAATTTATTGATGTTGGTTACGACATCCGAGTATTTCCCAATGAAGTGCTTTCTCAGAAATGTTTTGGGGGCTTAACTTTATTTTATCGAATTAAATAAACATGAAAATGTTGAAAAGTTTGGTGGAATTCCAAAAACAAGTTTTCTACCCAGCACTGTGTGGGGAAAGACAAAAACAAGTTTTCTACCCAGCACTGTGTGGGGAAAGACAAAAACAAGTTTTCTACCCAGCACTGTGTGGGGAAAGACAAAAACTAATATCTTACTGCTAATCGTCTTCGCCTCTCTTGTTCCCTGAGTCGCTCCTTCTCCTTTTGAGCTTTCAATTTTTCTGCATCTTTTTGTTGATCCTTTTCAGTATATAATTGTGAATTTCTTGCCATTTCCAGTGCATCTTCTTCCTCCTTCTCTCTGTTGTGAAAACAAATAACTTTACAAGCCTTAATTCACAGACAATTTTTGTACAAAAGCAGACCTGGAACGTCACTAATATTGCCACTCCTCTGTGTTTCACTGTTAGGCGAATGGTAGAGGGACACTTTGAGAGGGGAAATAGCATTGCAAGGGGAAAAAAGGGAATATAATTTCCACTATAAAATTCACATTTACGTTTCCAAAACCTTATATTCATTACCTTTCAGTGGTACAATTACGTAAATTACAGATACATACCAGGAGATATGGAATATCAAGAGTCACAGGTTCTGTTTTTTGACTGAAAATATCTACAATGCTGCGGGATAGAAATTAAACCCACAGTAGGGAACTAAAACGCTCTGAGAGGGAAATTGAACACACAATAGGGGAACTAAAATGCTCTGAGAGGGAAATTGAACACACAATAGGATGAAAATATATCCTTTTTAGAGAGGGGAATGGGACTGAATTTCGGCCCCAAATAGGCCTGGGAAAAAAATGGTGCTAAATTTTCGCCCTGCAAGACTGAAGACAACTAATTGGTTACTGTTTGATGGTACATAAAATCACTCATCGAGTATCTTTGTGGTAAAGATGTCAGAATTCAATCAAGAAAACTACCAGGCTGGAAAACAAAAGTCTTAGTACACCCATGGTTAAAACATTGTCGAAGTTTCAGAAAGTGAGTCAAAAAATTACAATTCAGACCATACTAGTATGACAACACTCCAGATTTTTATGTGTATTATTTATGAAAAGCAGGATATGACTGGACATATAATAAGAAATGTGAGTTTGATGAAATACCTTTTTCTTTCATTTTCGAGACGTATTCTTTCTTTCTCTTCTTTTTCTTTCTGTGTTCGTCTGTATTCTTCTTGCTGTTTTAAAGCCTTCTCCTGTAAAAGTAAACACACAACAATATTTGAATTCAGTCATTCCAAAAAAACCCACCAGTCTTCAAGTCCCAACAGTTTGAAATCACAGGAATGCTAATATTTGAATGTCCTTGAGACGGTTAAAAGTTTGGAGATATACTCTAAGTTTACACCATTTCCTCTATTTGAACTAGTGAAGCTTTGAGATTTCTAGTCACACTGACCTGTACATGCCTAAAGCATAATCAAAACAGGTGGTCCGGATGTGTCCGATCATCGATCATGAACCGATTACAAAACCCTAGAAGACATTGAGTATGTCACTATCATTCCTCAATGTAGAAGAACAGATCAACAATGTAAATGTCTTACCCTCTTTTCCTTCTCCTGTGCTTGCTTCCTAAACAATTCAAAGCTTTTTGTAGATTCCTGTTTCTTTGATGACGTAGGAGTATTAGAACTGAGGCTAGCCAAGCTTGCCCACGATCCTGTGTTTTTTAACTTCACATCCTGTGGAAGATACACATCAAAACATATGTTAGCCTTCATATTCAAGTTTTTGTAGCCCTTCCCCAAAAGCCATATAGCTTCATACCTCAATGCAATCCACTAATTTTTTACGGAGCATTTTCACTCGCCCATAATGCATTTCACACGTCCTGGCCTTCATACAAGATGGTTATCTTGAAGACAGCGACAGAAGCAGCAACTTACACAAATTTAAATGATTTTTCACTGAACAGGAGAGTTGGAAAAACAAATATGGCATATTATTATTTAGTCGTTTTATCTAGTCAGGATTTCGTAAAAAAGGTATGCTAGAAGAAGAATTTTCACGGCTTCACAAGAGGATGGAAATATTAAGCTCTCAGGTTAACAGTTTAGGCGGGAATGAGGCAGAGACTCGTGCCTGCCAAACAATTACCCTCCAGCAGGGAAGTTTATCCCCATCGGAAGCCAGTGAAAGATGCTTACATTATCTATCATGGCCTTAAATTAAGAGAGGAAGGGAAAACAGAGTTATTTCATTGTCAAAATGTCTACCTTAGAATCTTGCAGAGACTTCTTTTGTGCAGAGGACATCTTATCAGGTTTCTTCTGGTCATTGGTATTTGCTAACACTTGACTGTTAACGCTTGGCATCACTCCGACACCGCTAGCCACTGAAATAATGCCACAATAAGATTTGTATATCAGAGTACAGTTGCCTTTTTAAGACAGTTAAGTGATAAAATTAATAGAAAATCTGTCATAATCAGAGGATTCCAAACGCAGAATCAGTCTCGCATATTTCTGATCAATCATATCTGACAACTTTTATAAAAGGAAAGCGGGCTAAAAGAGGGAGATTCTCACTCCAGACAACATGTCGGCTGTCAGGTAAAAATCTTATGTTAATACGAAAATTCAAGAAAGGAGATAAAAATTTACTTTCCAATACTAAAATAAAGCAATTATGCCTTAAAATGCATATATATAAACATTTATCCATATTACTTTGATTCACATTCAGCCTAAAAATCACTGGAATTATCTATATATAGCATTTGAATGAAGTACAAAAAGTTTTTCAATCAATTCCATTAACTCTTTTAGGAAACAGATATCTTGAGACAAAAAGAAATATTTTTATGGCTTTTCACTTACGATGGGTTGCTCCAGGAGGTGGCGGTTTTACTTGTTTCGGACTAGTGTTGGCTAATTCGTCTCCAATTGAAAACGTTGCCAAGGGCTCTGGCCTCTTTTCCTGAGTAGACATGGTCTTTGCAGCAGGCGTGAACTCTTTCTCCTGTTGCATTTTGATTGGTGAACTGACGATGATGGGCGGAGACTGTGACAAAGGCGGAGTCTGATTGGTTGTCTTGGGAACAGATGATGTCACCGGAGCTGTTGGTCTGGGAGGAGCAGCATTTGACTGGGCTGGTAAAGTTAACATAGCCTCTAATGTGCCATCATGAAGGGTTATTGGAACTAACAAAGAAAAGCAACAACCAAAAACATAAGCATGCAACTAAAGAGGACTAAAATGGCAACACAGTTACAAAAAGTCCACAGGGCGTGTATCGCGCACCGGTTCTGTTAGAATTCTGTTTTAAGTTGTTATTACTGGCACACAGGGTTTGAAACTTTGAGGGCAATCTAATTGTACAATTCTGAATTCCTACCATATTTAATTTAGTTAAAACCCAGAGAAGCAGTTGAGAAATAGTAGCTTGAAGGAAAATAATGACAGACTTCTAACAGATGGTACTTATAATCTTTTAAAAATATCCCACATAATCATGTTTTATGCACTTTTTACTTCATAAATAATCGTTAACCTAACCAAGTCTGACAATGTTCGGACAGTTGGATGAATGCCGCATGATCCCAAAAGCTCACCAAAGATCGTCCGATCAAAGTGAGCCAAAAACAATACACAAATACACATCACATGTCATCAGTAGAATCGATGCTTGTGTCTGTTAACATATATTAATATTGAGCCATGTACAATTATACAAGAATTTTTCAAGAAAGCTTCATGAACTGTACAAAAAAATTACATTGCTGAATGAAAATAGAGACCAACAATAATTAATGCATAAGAGCATAGGAACCAAAAACAAATGGTAGCAACAGAAAAACATATGAAATAGGGGAACAATAGAATAATCAAGCATTTGTTTTTTAACGATTTCACAACTCTTTGTTCATTTTACAAGAAAAAAACATTTACAGATTATTCTGTATATATATATTCATTTAAATTTAAGCTAACAAACTTATATCAATCTCTCTTGACTGCTTCCTGTGTTCCCCAACAAGAACTTGTGCCCAAGTAATTCAGGGATTGAGAAGATTGCAGTTCAACTTGATTCAAGGCGGGATTTGAACTCGTAACCTTCATCTCAGAGTCATGATTATTATCACTTGAGCCGTACTCATTTTGATGGAACTAGCTTAGTAATATTGGGTCAAATTTTAGTTTACCTAATAACAATTATTTTAGCCTGGCAATGACAGGGCAGCTATGTATTCTTAAGTGTTATCAACACAATTTTGAGAAAAGGTGAAAACTATCAGGTGTATCTTGGGTATTTCACTTATCTGATAAAGGAATATTTTAGACTTGAATGAAGCAGGTTTCTTTATACATATTTTTTTATCCCACAAGAACTTACCTGTTGTTTTGTTTTGAGGTTTAGGGGCTGCAACTGGACTTGGCCTGTCTGGTTGCTGGGGCAATGTATGCATCATCGGTCGCACTGCAACAGACACAGAAATTTCGATATAATTTACGCAACTAATTTACAACTTAAAATTCCATTCAGAACAAAAACAGATTTCAAACAATAACAAGAGGCACGATGGCCAGCTCTACTGGCTACATTGTGCACATAGACCTTCGATAAGCATGGCTCCAGACAAGACAATAAAACATGTGACCGTAGGGCATGATGGTTGTGGAGCATTTAGTAAAACACAGACATCTCGCATAAACCAGAAAGGTCTTTTCAAATACTGAGGCTCAAAAATAATTTGCCTCCTGGAAAATGCTGAATAAGTTCATTTTTTAATATTTCTCTCATACATTTGTATAGGGACAGAGATTGGGGTCAGAGGAAAAAACTGGTTTGGTAGGGTAACAGGAAACATACGTGTTGTTTAAGCCTTACCTGGTTCTGGTTTCGGTTCAGTTTTGGGAGCTGCTTTAGGAGTTGTTACTTGATGGTTCCTAGACTGGACAGAAACAGCTGGCACTTTAGCAGGAACAACTTCGACCGGTTTCGGTTCTGCCGAGTTTCTTCTCCCGGTCTGAGTTTTGCCATTGAAACTTTGTCCGCCACCATTCATCTTGCTCGGCCCAGACCCTCCCTGCGACACCATCACAGCATTATTACCACCAATGGTAAACTTCATATTTGGAGATACCATTCCATTTTCCTATATAATTCAGAATCCCATATCAAGTTTACTTAACATAGAAATGAAAACTTATTTTATCATTCAGCTTCGTCATAAATATCTGAAGCAGCAAGCCCACGATTGTTAGACAACACAAGTTGGGAGAAAAAAATAAAGTTACAGATAGCAAGACATTAGTTTTCTTTTTACAATTTCACCAACAAGTTTAGTCAGGCAACACAACGCAATAAGAATTAAAACTTTATCATAACTATGTAGAGCTTGTTCTACAGCTACATCAGGACAGATTATTTTCAGTCCGACTTTGAGACACTTTTTTTAAAGAAAAAACATCCTTTTTGCCACTAGGAAAATGTATGAATACTGGCATAAAACAGTATCAAGAAACAGACACTAAAATTTAAGCATAAACTTTGAACATCAGTGAAAAATGCAATATTAAACAGTTCAGAAGTTGACGATAAGATAACTACATACCAATAGTTTAAAATCAAAGCAATCAAATCAATCTATTGGTTGTCAAGTTTTCTTACCTTGCCAATAGGGAGCTTGGGTTTTTTCCTTTTCTTCGGAGATCCTGTGAAGTATAGGCATCAAATTAAGACTTAGGATCAATAATTTTGTTGTGTTCATTAAAGGGAGAGAACTGTACAAGAGAACAGACAAACTATGGTAGTCCTCTTGACAACTGTAACTTCAACGATAAACCTTCGAGTGTGTAGGTTTTATATGGTTTTTTTGACATACAAGTGAAGAGTGGTGAATACTCCGGGTCCTTGTCAACTAAATTTCTATCCAAATCGTTGTCAACAGTACTTATTTCCTAATTGTCTATGAGCTGGTCAAAATTGTGGGCTTTCAGTTATTTGTTTTGATTCTGAGCCAAACCCGTCCTTGTTATCACATATCACAACAGAGATCTGTCTCAACCTCAAATTTTCACGAACTTATACTCGAGATAGATTACATAGCCAATCAAAAAACTAAATTTAGACATACGACCACCGTCATCAAATGATCGACTGTTTATTGCAGGGAACAGTACAACCTTTCCAGAGCGGCCTTCACATGACTAACATCTACCTCTGAACAACATCCTCAATATTGCCTGTAGGTGAAATTTACCTGTCTAGAGCAACTAACTCTCAACAATGTGTGCCTCAGAAAGGGTGTTGCTGTGGAAAGGTTGCACTGTACCGACATTGCACAAGAAATGAAGTATTTGACTCGAGACAAATCTCCACGAGAAGTTGTGCGACATCAGGAGTGGATAACTTGCCGAGTATGAAGCAGCCAGGTCGATCTTGCAGTTAAAATTAACTACTGTACACTGAACAAAATTTCTCAACGTCCATGTTATAGGATATACCTTTAAGAAAACAGTTTTATATGCCAACTTAAATTTGGCATTCTAGTATTATGTGACTACCTGTTTACCTGTTCATAATGTTTACTATGTATGTTATAGTCGCATGGGTTTATGACCTTCTCGATGTGAAAAATAAAACTTGTAAACTTGTAATTATACAAAGTACTCCTTCAACTTTCACAAAGAAAATACATATTTACTGTCATGGTTGCCCACGCGTGGCGGTAAATACAATTTTCAACTTTTAGCACGAGGATCACGTGTACTATGTAGTAAGCGGTGAAATTCATTTCAATGCAATCACCGTTGTATGTCCTACATGAAGAACAGAAATGATGCCGACAAAGACCACTCAAGAAAGTGCCAGGACCGTCGGTATAATTGATGCTGGACAAACTTTAAACGTCCACTAGGTACTTCGTCGAAATATATAAGAACAGAAACAAATGTGCACATTTGGTGCCTATTGAACAGACGGGCAACCAGAAATATTGATAAAAAGTGGGAAATAATACAAAAACAATAATATTTTTATAATTGTTTTCCAAGTTCTATTTGAATTGATTAGTTAATTTATAAAGTTAGTCATATCTGTCGAATCGGAGTACCAGCATCAATCATACCGACGGCCCTGACATGATCTTCAGTGGTCTTTGTCGGCATCATTTCTGGTTTTCGTCTTGGACATACGTGGATTACATTGCAATGAATTTCACTGCTTACTACATAGTATACGTGATCATCGTGCCAAAAGTTGAAAATCGTACTCATCGTCATGCGTGGTCAACCATGAAGATAAAGAGGTATTTTCTTTGTGAAAGTCGATAAGAGTATTATGTATAATACTAGAATGCCAAATTTTAAGTCAGCATATAAAACCGTTTTCTTAATTTTGTATTCTATAACATGGACGTTTAGAAAATTTGTTCAGTGTATGTATATAATTTAATAGCTGATCTGTACCACAGATAATTAGTAACTTTTGCCATGCCCTGAAATTGTTGCATTGTTTTCATCCTTCCCTATATACTGAAAAGTCTCACTCTTCGATTTCCAAAAATACTGTATTTTGCAAGAACTCCACTACTATCACAATACCTGTGATTGCAATGCCAAGTGTTGTTTATAGTGATTACTGAATGAAATTGTTTCTTTTTGTGGTTCCCCAATACCATTTTTCTGTTCATGTCCAAGTGACAAATACTTAGTTTTCATTTTCTCCTAGTAGTCGAGTTTTCATTTTCTCCTAGTAGTCAATGATACAATGCTGTTTGTAATATGTTGAGCTATAAATCAACATTCCATCAAAATGTTGTATACAGATCTTAATGAAGTTACAGCAACATGTGTCTTGTTTAAATGACCCAATGCCATGTGTTTGGCTTGCAAGGTGATAGGCCAGCCAGTGTGGTCCATTGGAGACATTAAAAACATTGCTTTATCTCAAATAACCTGGGAATACTCAGTGAAGTCAATCCTGTTTGATGACATCTACGTTTGGGGCTTGAACTGTTAAAAATAGATAGCTGTATGGTTGTTCTTTTTCCGTCTTTTCTGCTACCTACTTCTATATCCAACTAAACAATATGCAATACAGAAGAAACTCATACAAACTGACCATAGAGCCACTAGTTTGTGTGCTCAGCCATTTTATATTTTCTTGTGAAAGAAAACAGCTACAACCAAATTTATCAAAACTGAAAAGATTTGGGTATTTCAGATGATTTTCTATCACCTTTTGAAAACCCCGACATATTGAAGTTTGAGCCCCTAGGTCAAACATCAAGAAACAAAATTGACTTCACAATACAATACATGGAATCATGTAGGGAATGCAGAATGTGTTCATCTGTTTATACCAGGGACAATCATACTGAACAAAATACAGAGAATATATTTCAATATTTTTATTGAGATTTACCAATAAAAATGCTGATGACTCATTTACTATGTATTTCTATAAATGACATATTTACAAACTTTGACATGATTTCTTTGCAAAATGACACAACAGTAAAAAATAGAGAAAATAAAACAAAATATGAAATAATGAGAGATAAAGATTTTTCTGTACAACTCTGATTCACACTAATGTAATAATAATGATACATAATTTTATTCTCATAAAAAACTACTACAAGTACAACTGCTTTCAATTTCAATCAAGAAAAATAAATTAGATTACATCTTGTCGATACAAGTCAGCAAAAAGAACAACTACAAAAACACATATGGACATACTGTTTGCTGACAAATATTAAGCTGATGCAGGTAAGCGGAGACCGTGCACTAGCATTTGCAGATCTCAGATCCAGAAATTTATGGCAGGATATAAGAAGTTCTGAAATTAACAAACTTTGAATATTTTGAACTACAATTATTAACAAAAAATAAGAACTACTAAAATGTGATCCAATGTTCACCATTGAACATTTTGGATTTCTTGCTTGTTCTTACTGAAGCCATTCGAGTGCATTAGTGTCACAATTTGAGGCCAGCCAAAATACTGTTTCATTTTACGAGTGATACACTTACTACTCATCTAACTTTCCCCTAAGCAAGCTGTAGTCTGGATCACGATGCCAGGACACAACAAACACATGCTGTACATAGATAAGTTCTTACTCCTGCCTCGGAGACCATACTAACTTCAGATTAACATCACAGCGTTAGCTGTATAACGTTTCATGATGCCTGGTTCCATGCACCATTTCTAAAGTCTTCATACATAATGAGAGTTGTACAGAAAAGTACAGTTATCTACACTTGGACGCAACTTATTTTAATGAAAAACACAAACACAAAAAAATGAGCCAAAACTTGAATTAAATTCTCTAAAAATACGTTCTCATGATTGTTTTCGGCATACAAATAACTCAACACCAGCCGACCTCTTTTGGCTGGTCTCAAACAGATGAACACATACTGCACTCGGGCTAAACCAATATTATACAATATCAAATATTATAAATACACATACAAAATTTCATACATAATAGTAAGACCACAGATAGTACGGTCACAAACCAATAGCAATATTTTAAATACGAGGTTTGTCACACGAGATTGTAAGTAATTCTAACATCGGACCTGCTCTTCCATTAACTGTTGTGAAACCACATAGATGTACCAGTTCTACTTACAGTACATGAACAAGGATTGAACACGAGACCTTTTGCATAAAATATTTAGGCGATTTAACATCAACTTGCATTTAGAAACATAAAACAAGAAAAATCTGAGTATGAATATGTAGAAAAGTACGCAGTTTTTTATCAATTCAGACAAACATTAATCAGATCTGGAATTACAAACCATAATCGGTGTATCTTTGGACTATCATTAAAATTTTGAAAATTCAGGTATCAAATTTGGTCCAGCCAACCAAAGAAAACAATAACATGAAACACATGAACTTAACACTTACTTTTCCCTGTATTACTTCAAACGTATGTAACAAACAAGCAATAGTGTTAAGACCGTGTTTCTGACATAAGAATTTTTGTCGAATTGGAAATAAAAACTCAGAAAGTAATGTTTTATCGTATAGTGAACTTGCATGAGCAACACAGCTTTTGCACTACCTCGGATGCAATATGGAATGCTAAATGATAATGCAGTCAAAATTTTCTTGATATCTGGTTTCAACACAGATTGAAAAGAGCATAAGGATTCTACCGAGTACAGGTGTTACATTATAAAGCTAGGATTTACAAATTTGCAGCGATAATCATTTCAATTAAATAGATCATACCCTTGAGCACTACGTGCTTCTCTCATCTACACACATAGCAGCGCTTAAATTAATGCTTACTTGGTGCTTAGTCGTTATTACAGTACTAAGTAAATTCAGTAGACAGATGTGAAAAATTATTGTTCATTAACGGGTATTCTTTGTTCATCAACTATTCCAATACATTCATGCAGGGCGGTGTATTTATACAAGAGATGGGGAGAGACCTAACCTGACTCTGAATCGCTCGAATCCGAACTTGACGAGCTAGAATTTGATGACGATTCACTATCAGAGCCAGAGCTGCTACTTGAACTGAGACGACTTGCTCCTCCTGATACGTCCATATCACCCTTTTCTCCATCTGAAATATAAACAAATGCATTATTTTACAAAGAGGATTAAATAAAAGGTGAAAAGTATCTACATCTAAAATCTACATGACCCTGATTGAGGACAACACCAATTGATTCACCTCTGTGATTCTATGTCACAACTACACTGAATGTACAAATTTGTTCATATCTAAGTCACCATTTTTTTGCAGATAATCAGGATCTATACTTCTCATTGGTGGGTACAATTGAAAAGATTTAATTCCATCTTACATATGGTATGATCAATACCAACTTATGTCAGTGAATATCACCAGGGCATGAAACAGTCATTGTCATACAGACAGTAAACTGGGATTAAACCTGGTCTTCAATTTGGCCTACCCTGATTGAGAATCAAGCCAAGTAAGTCTAGTACTCTGCCCAGGGTAGGCTTTGCAAGGTGAATTCAACAGAAGGTAATATTTCTTATCAAATACATGACAGGTGTTCTAGCACATCTCAGAATAGTGTATAGAAAAGTCATAACTTTGAAAGTTCCTAATTGCAGGTTTCTCCTCATTGATGTATAGAACTAACATCTTTCACCGTCTTAAGCTACCTCAAAAACAAATTCAATTGTCCATTTTTTTAAAAAGAATAAAACTTGCTCGCCAAATCATCACCACATCATTCTGCCAAGTGACATGGTATGACAATACATATCACCAGAGCATGAAACAGTCATTGTCATACAGACAGAAAACTGGGATTAAACCTGGTATTCAATTTGGCCTACCCTGATTGAGAATCAAGCCAAGTAAGTCTAGTACTCTGCCCAGGGTAGGCTTTGCAAGGTGAATTCAACACAATTCTTCTCAAATACATGACAGGTGTTCTAGCACATCTCAGAATAGCGTATAGAAAAGTCATAACTTTGAAAGTTCCTAATTTTAAGTATTCTCCTCATTGATGTATAGAACTAACATCTTTCACTGTCTTAAGCTACCTCAAAAACAAATTAAATTGTCCATTTTCTAAAAAGAATTATAATTGCTTGCCCCTTCTTCACCAAATCATTCTGCCAAGTGACATGGTATGACAATACATATCACCAGAGCATGAAACAGTCATTGTCATACAGACAGTAAACTGGGATTAAACCTGGTCTTCAATTTGGCCTACCCTGATTGAGAATCAAGCAAAGTAAGTCTAGTACTCTGCCCAGGGTAGGCTTTGCAAGGTGAATTCAACACAACAGTAATATTTCTTCTCAAATACATGACAGGTGTTCTAGCACATCTCAGAATAGCGTAAAGAAAAGTCATAACTTTGGAAGTTCCTAATTTTAAGTATTCTCCTCATTGATGTATAGAACTAACATCTTTCACTGTCTTAAGCTACCTCAAAAACAATTAAATTGTCCATTTTCTAAAAAGAATTATAATTGCTTGCCCCTTCTTCACCAAATCATTCTGCCAAATGACATGGTATGACAATACATATCACCAGAGCATGAAACAGTCATTGTCATACAGACAGAAAACTGGGATTAAACCTGGTCTTCAATTTGGCCTACCCTGATTGAGAATCAAGCCAAGTAAGTCTAGTACTCTGCCCAGGGTAGGCTTTGCATGACCAGCAACGTGGCAGTAGACGTCACTAGTCATATAGCGTGAAATGAGAGTAAGAGCACACAAAACTACCAACTTCACATGTAACTGATAATCCCATTCTAATCCTGAGAATATATCGCAGACAAATCAATTTCTGACATTGCTTTTGGATCACGCAAGTATTTTAATCGGATGTGTACATCCAACGACGGTTATCAAATGATGTTTGTATTCATCAATAAATAACAAATTTGGGAGAAAAATATTCTTCCTGAGCTTTCCCCTAGCATCATGAGCAAATGGAAGTCATTAAATATCACCAGGGCATGAAACAGTCATTGTCATACAGACAGTAAACTGGGATTAAACCTGGTCTTCAATTTGGCCTACCCTGATTGAGAATCAAGCCAAGTAAGTCTAGTACTCTGCCCAGGGTAGGCTTTGATTTGTGAATTGAACATAATGACAATATTTCTTCTCAAATACATGACAGGTGTTCTAGCACATCTCAGAATAGCGTATAGAAAAGTCATAACTTTGAAAGTTCCTAATTGCAGGTTTCTCCTCATTGATGTATAGAACTAACATCTTTCACCGTCTTAAGCTACCTCAAAAACAAATTCAATTGTCCATTTTTTAAAAAGAATAAAAATTGCTTGCCAATTCTTCACCAAATCATTCTGCCAAGTGACATGGTATGACAATACATATCACCAGAGCATGAAACAGTCATTGTCATACAGACAGAAAACTGGGATTAAACCTGGTCTTCAATTTGGCCTACCCTGATTGAGGATCAAGCCAAGAAAGTCTAGTACTCTGCCCAGGGTAGGCTTTGCATTTCCCGCAACATGGCAGCAAGAGTCACTAGTCATAAGGCGTGAAATGTGAGCAAGAGCACACATAACTACCAACTTCACATGTAACTGATAATACTTGTAATTCCATTCTAATCCTGTGAGAATATATCACAGACAAATCAATTTCTGACATCGCTTTTGTATCCCTCAAGTATTTTCAGTGGATGTGTACATCCAAGGTGGGTTATCAAATGATGTTTGTATTTATCAATAAATAACAAATAGAAGAAAATTATTCTTCAAAAGTTTTCGCGCAGGTTCATGAGCAAATGGGAGTCACAAGGTATGTCATAAAATATCACCAGAGCATGAAACAGTCATTGTCATACAGACAGTAAACTGGGATTAAACCTGGTCTTCAATTTGGCCTACCCTGATTGAGAATCAAGCCAAGTAAGTCTAGTACTCTGCCCAGGGTAGGCTTTGATTTGTGAATTGAACATAATGACAATATTTCTTCTCAAATACATGACAGGTGTTCTAGCACATCTCAGAATAGCGTATAGAAAAGTCATAACTTTGAAAGTTCCTAATTGCAGGTTTCTCCTCATTGATGTATAGAACTAACATCTTTCACCGTCTTAAGCTACCTCAAAAACAAATTCAATTGTCCATTTTTTTAAAAAGAATAAAACTTGCTCGCCAAATCATCACCACATCATTCTGCCAAGTGACATGGTATGACAATACATATCACCAGAGCATGAAACAGTCATTGTCATACAGACAGAAAACTGGGATTAAACCTGGTCTTCAATTTGGCCTACCCTGATTGAGAATCAAGCCAAGTAAGTCTAGTACTCTGCCCAGGGTAGGCTTTGCAAGGTGAATTCAACACAACAGTAATATTTCTTCTCAAATACATGACAGGTGTTCTAGCACATCTCAGAATAGCGTATAGAAAAGTCATAACTTTGAAAGTTCCTAATTTTAAGTATTCTCCTCATTGATGTATAGAACTAACATCTTTCACTGTCTTAAGCTACCTCAAAAACAAATTAAATTGTCCATTTTCTAAAAAGAATTATAATTGCTTGCCCCTTCTTCACCAAATCATTCTGCCAAATGACATGGTATGACAATACATATCACCAGAGCATGAAACAGTCATTGTCATACAGACAGAAAACTGGGATTAAACCTGGTATTCAATTTGGCCTACCCTGATTGAGAATCAAGCCAAGTAAGTCTAGTACTCTGCCCAGGGTAGGCTTTGATTTGTGAATTGAACATAATGACAATATTTCTTCTCAAATACATGACAGGTGTTCTAGCACATCTCAGAATAGCGTATAGAAAAGTCATAACTTTGAAAGTTCCTAATTGCAGGTATTCTCCTCATTGATGTATAGAACTAACATCTTTCACTGTCTTAAGGCAAGCTACCTCAAAAACAAATTCTAAAACTAGTACTCTGCCTAGGGTAGGCTTTGCATTACCCGCAACGTGGCAAGTCACTAGTCAAATTGTGTGAAATGATAGCTAGAGCACACATAACTACCAACTTCACATGTAACTGATAATACTTGTAATCCTGTTTTAATCCTGTGAGAATATATCGCAGACAAATTTCTGACATCACTTTTGTATCCCTCAAGTATTTTCAGTGGATGTGTACATCCAACGATGGGTTATCAAATGATGTTTGTATTTATCAATAAATAACAAATGGAAGAAAATTATGCTTCAAAAGTTTTCGCGCAGCTTCATGAGCAAAAGGAAGTCACAAGGTATGTCATAAAATATCACCAGGGCATGAAACAGTCATTGTCATACAGACAGTAAACTGGGATTAAACCTGGTCTTCAATTTGGCCTACCCTGATTGAGCATCAAGCCAGAAAGGTCTAGTACTCTGCCCAGGGTAGGCTTTATAATGCCTTATTCAATGTCAATTACCTTTCTTTGAAGGTTTCTTTGCAGTACTGTTTCCACCCAACTGTCCAGTAACATCTTGCAATCGTTTTTCCAATTCTTGACGTTTCTCCTGCTGAACTTGTTGTTTTGATTTGCCAGGCGTTCTTTTAGCTAAAAGATCACAATAAGTTAGTTATGATTCAAGGTTAACCAAGTGATTTAAACCTATTTTTTTTACAAAACAAGTGAAATAAATGATAACAATTATGTCATCACTCTTAATGACTGCTACCTAGGTCACTATTACTCTCGCTTCCTTCAGGGATCAGGAAGACTACAGTTCAACTTTGCATATATATGGCAGGATACCAATCAGAGACCTTCAGATAAGCAATCCTGAGGTCTACCCTTCTACCAAGTCTCCTTTGAAATAATTGAAAAATGAATTTACAAATACTAGTCTGACCAGAAAACAATCACTCAAGACCCAATGAAAACCTCACATCACATTACAAAACTTAGTTGACAGCATGGTCTTTTAATTAAAAAGATTTCACAAGAAGTGTAAACATGTATACATTCAATACTGAAATATAAACACATCAACTCAAAACATATTGAAACAAACTAAACTTACCGTAACTTCTTGGTTTCTTTTTCAAGCAAGACATGACATAAGACTCCAATTCCCTCAGTGTTGATGGCTTGAGGGTTTCGAAGTCTATTTCTATCTCGTCTGGATTGGAATCTCTCAGGGAGGGTTCTCGCGACTGTATTATATGCACCACTCTACCAAGCTTATCACCTATTAAAAATGCAAAATGGAAATGACACTCAAAATATTATATGAACACATTAGATCACTTTAAAATAGATCACTATATAAGTCACGATACACGTTATCTTTAATTCGTGAAATTGGGCATTTTCCTTTTCCAGAATTATAGTCATTAATTCTTGCCGAATCAGGGTGAATATTATTGGATATAGTACAAATTATTTCGACATTCAAATGGTATGTTCTTGCACATCTCAGAATAGCGTATAGAAAAGTCATAACTTTGGAAGTTCCTAATTGCATGTATTCTCCTCATTGGTGTGTAGAACAAATTAAATAGCATGCATCAGTTGTTTGATTTACAGCTTCAAACTTTGCCGATGATAAATATTACTATTAAGTCCTCTAACAAATGTACATCCAGCCTGTGACCATACTACAATAGTCTTTTGAGTATTTTGGTAGCTGATTTGGAATTCTCCAGACAACAAAATTCCCCATAACTTAAATTCTGACATTTTAGCCTTCTAGTATCTGAAAGTATGTCATGGCCTTTTCTAGCTGCCCAAGTTTCGACCCCCATTTCCAATGCAAAATCAATGAAAAAATTCCAGAAGAAATTGATTGATTTAGAGGTGTAAATGAAAAACAGGCAATAACCTACAGTCAAAATCATAATTTGCAATTAATTTACAATTTCATAAAATATCTGAGATTTCTTTAGCAACACTTAAAACAGGCAATTGGTTGTGTAGTTTTAACACCCTAAATAAGCCTTGCAGCTTCATAGAATCTCGTGATTCAATCCAACTTGGGGACTTGTAATCCGATATAAAAATTACTGCAATATCCAACACAATGAAAGTTACAGCCTGCAGTTTTACATCATATTCACACCATGTATGTAAATGCCTCATCATAATTTATCAAGTAATAACTGGCAGTAAATTCCAAACTCAATATATCTTTTCAATTCTAAATTCGAACCTATTAGGTATTTAGAGTGAATGATGAATCGATGTTCAAACGCACTGCATCTGTTTACTTGGGACCAAGACAAAAACAGGCCTGATATTTAAGAAAGGCACCTTATATTTTCAAAAAATGAATTTTAACAGAGCTGTAATAACTCAATATATCCAAGATTTTTCCAACATTTTATACATTACAACAAAAATTGGGCGGTATGCAAGATCTTCATGCTTGGACAATTTGCTTTAAGTATATGGCTACCTATGAATCTTGTTACCAAATATGCATCCAACAGCTATGCTGAAAGACTAGTAAGAAATTTCATATAGAAACAACGCACACCTCAGAATAGCGTATAAAGAACACACGGCAATTCATTGATGAAAAAATAATATCCTCATAGATGTGCGAATTTTGAAGAATACAGACAACAAGAATGGCTGCTCATTATAAGCATATATATACACATGGAAATATAGAAGCATTTAAAAGCACAAGAAATATAGCCACTTCCTACAACACAAACTAGAGCAGACATCCTTTCTATAGGCTTTATTCTCACTATATCATCTCGGAAAGTAAACACCAGCCAATGCTTACCAGGTAATTTGTTTATATCCAAACTTAACTGCCGTTTTTCATCGTAAGTCATTGGTTTAGCATTGTCTTCATCGTCACTATCGAATGGAACAGAAAACCCTGTAGGAGTTTTCAAAGCTTTTTTGTTTCCACTACCTTTACTACCAGCACGTTTGCGTTTCTCACTAGGAGTTTTGATCACTTTTTTGTTGGATTTAGTAGTTATTTTCTTTGCACTGATCATGTCTGTACTAGTGGTTGTTGCCACAGGAACAGGAATCACTGACGCTGATGGAACCTCCACAATTTTTTCACTTCTATCTTTGTCACGTTCGCGATTTTTCGTTCGTTTCTTTTTTCGTTCAGTCTTTTCTTTTAATCTATTCATATGTTCTTGTGTTAATCTTTGCAACTGATCCTGAAGCTCCTTCACCTGAAATACGGTCCCAAATATCATCTACAACAGAATAGTAACAACCACAATAGAGCCGCTATAAGAACATACAAAGATCTTTTTCGGCCAAGTTCACAACCATGCATTAGTTGTATAAATAACAAGGCATGTAACCATTCAACAGTACTCGATAAGGATGCTCTATGCAACATTGGCCACAGATCACATGAACTGTTGTAATGGGGTATAGAACACATTTTAAATGACACAGCAATGTCAACTAGAGGACAAAAATGAAGTCAGCCCTGATTAAAGTCATGTTGATCCAAGTTTAACCTGCATGACCAGAATAACACTGGTAGCAAAGAACTGAACCAATCAGATGACACGCATGGGATCATCATTCAACATTTGAGTAAATACGTTAATCAATATGGTTTCCACTTCATTACAGTGTGCATGTATGATATATATGGTTTAAAAATGCTGTATGAAGCAGTTAAATTTGCTACACATCTTATTAACAGAGATAAATTTGAGCTAGCTTAGATCAATTTTCACTATCCATGATTTCAGGCAAATGCTACAAAGACAATATAACTTGATAAAACACAAGTGCAAGCAAAAAACTTGAGTGGTATATGATGGTTGAAATCCTAACGACAACTGCTTAAGACAAAAGTATGCATTTCACATTGAACGAGAGTAATCAGAGCGAATCTATGTTCATATTCTGACCAGACATCAGTGTGTAGAAAGAAGTGCCCAATAAAACATTGAAACACTAACTTCACCATCACACCAGACTGGACAGATCAGATGAAGCGCATGAGGAAATCATCACATTACTCTCGACAACATTTCCAACAGGTTTGTAAATGAGTCATCCATTTCTTCAAGGCCCAGGTGGCAATATACCCATGGTATAATCAACCAACCCATCAAAATATTGGACTTTTCTAGAAATGGTATTCAACAGAACCAATGTTCATACAAAATTAGGTATCTGTCCCCGCATCATACATGGTCGGACAATGCTGAATTATTTTTATGCCCATTGTTACATCATATAATAAACAGTAACTCTCCTTCAGGTAGTAAACAGATAAGACATGGAATAAATTTGCTACAGACAAATGAAGAAACAACCAAAACAAAGAATATCACTTGAGACAAACAAGATCTCACTAGACACATCATTGTACGCCACAGAGTATCAGAGCGATTCTATGTTCATTTTCTGACCAGACATCAGTGTGTAGGAAGAAGTGCCCAATAAAACATTGAAACACTCACTTCACCATCACACCAGACCGGACAGATCAGATGAAGCGCATGAGGAAATCATCACATTACTCTTGACAACATTCCTCAAGGGTTGTAAAAAAAGGTATCGGCCACAGCAACATCCATGGACAATGCCGAATACTTTTTATTCTCATTGTCTCATCTTATGCTAAACCATTGTCTCATCTTATGCTAAACTGTAACTCGTGGAATAACTTTGCTAAAGACAAATGAACAAATGACCAAAGCAAACTAAAAAGAATTTCACTTGAGATGGAAGAGAAACACAACAGAGTATCAGAGCGATTCTATGTTCATTTTCTGACCAGACATCAGTGTGCAGGAATAAGTGCACAATAAAACATTGTAACACCGACTTCACTATCACACCAGACCGGACAGATCAGATGAAGCGCATGAGGAAATCATCACATTACTCTTGACAACATTCCCAACAGGTTTGTAAATGACAGTCATCCATTTCTTCAAGGACCAGGTGGCAATTTACCCATGGTATAATCAACCAACCCATCAAAATATTGGACTTTTCTAGAAATGGTATTCAACAGAACCAATGTTCATACAAAATTAGGTATCTGTCCCCGCATCATACATGGTCAGACAATGCTGAATTCTTTTTATGCCCATTGTCACATCATATAATAAACACAAACTCTCCTTCAGGTAGTTAACAGATAAGACATGGAATAAATTTGCTACAGACAAATGAAGAAACAACCAAAACAAAGAATATCACTTGAGACAGAAGAGATCTCACTGGACACATCATTGTACGCCACAGAGTATCAGAGCGATTCTATGTTCATATTCTGACCAGACATCAGTGTGTACGAAGAAGTGCCCAATAAAACATTGAAACACTAACTTCACCATCACACCAGACCGGACAGATCAGATGAAGCGCATGAGGAAATCATCACATTACTCTTGACAACATTCCCAACAGGTTTGTAAATGACAGTCATCCATTTCTTCAAGGACCAGGTGGCAATTTACCCATGGTATAATCTAGTGATGGGCCGATTAGCGGGTATAATCGATTAACGGCTAGAAAAGCCCAACCGATTCCGATAATCGATTGTGTTTTCTCCGAGTCGATAGCGGGTACGAATACTCACGGGTACGAACGAAGATTTCCGAATGGGAAATAACTCTGAAAGCGCGCAAAATGGCCGCTCTAGCAGACGGCAATAGAGAGTCGGAGATATTTAATCACCCAGGATCCAAAACTAAGTCTAATGTATTGAAGGTCTTTGGATTTCAAAAGATCGCCCTGAATTTGCCTGTCCGAAAGTTTAAAGTATCCGAAATATCAGACATGATTAATGCTTAACGGTTAAAACCGAAGTATGCCGGCAAATGGTCAGCCAATGAAGCGTTAGTATTTCGTTGCAGTTATCCAATGAAAATTGATTTAACATCGTACAGTTAGGCACAACTGTCAATATGGCGGCGCCCATAGCGTCAAAAAATAAGTTCGAAAGAATTAGCAAAACTTTGATAGATTTTCGTATTTTATAACGGTATGTCCGATTGAATCTATCTGTCGACAAGGGACAAAAATGCTGTGACATTTCTATATCCATTATTATGTAATATCGGTGGAAAGAACTTAGTTTTTTATGCAACTTGATTTGTTCAGTGACATTCAATGTACATGTTAAAGTGTAAAACAGTTTTTTATGTGAATAATGCTGTTGTTCAACTTGTTTGTACTAAATATCTAGAAAAAAATTATTACTTCTAGTCTGTTGCAAAGTTTAAGTTTAGTTTAAGCTGTAGATGTTATGTTACTGAATTCCTAATAAATTAAAAGAAATGTGTCATTTCTATAAGATGTCAGTTGATTCATTCTAGCTTCTCTTAAAATCAAATAGTAATTTTTTGGTAGTAATATTATAATGTCTGCCTAGCAACAAGCAGTAGGAACATGGTGCAACTTATCACTAACGTAACCATTACAATAATATTACCAAAAAATGACTATTTTCTTCCAGACAATCACAGTTTTATCATCCAGAGAAACTAAATATTTGTACTTCCTTGCTGTATGCTAGATATGTACATTGTTACAGAGGTATATACCACTATAATACCAGTCAGTTCTCACAAATGCCAGCTATGTATACACCAGATTGTAATTTAAGTTCTTTACTTTTTCAAAAGATCATTAGAATTTAAGTAAAACAGTCACTTTTAAGACATAAATATCTGAATAGAAAATTATGAAAATAAATAACATTTAACCGATTATTTTTCCGATATATCGCATCGGTTTGCTAACCGATTCCAACCGATAATCGGTTGCAGTTCTCCAACCGATATCCCATCACTAGTATAATCAACCAACCCATCAAAAAAATTAGACTTTTCTAGAAATGGTATTCAACAGAACCAATGTTCATACAAAAATAGGTATCTGTCCCCGCATCATACATGGTCAGACAATGCTGAATTCTTTTTATGTCCATAGTCACATCATATAATAAAAAGAAACTCTCCTTCAGGTAGTAAACAGATAAGTCATGGAATAAATTTGCTACAGACAAATGAAGAAACAACCAAAACAAAGAATATCACTTGAGACGGACAAGATCTCACTAGACACATCATTGTACGCCACAGAGTATCAGAGCGATTCTATGTTCATATTCTGACCAGACATCAGTGTGTAGGAAGAAGTGCCCAATAAAACATTGAAACACTAACTTCACCATCACACCAGACTGGACAGATCAGATGAAGCGCATGAGGAAATCATCACATTACTCTTGACAACATTCCTCAAGGGTTGTAAAAAAAGGTATCGGCCACAGCAACATCCATGGACAATGCCGAATACTTTTTATTCTCATTGTCTCATCTTATGCTAAACCATTGTCTCATCTTATGCTAAACAGTAACTCGTGGAATAACTTTGCTAAAGACAAATGAACAAATGACCAAAGCAAACTAAAAAGAATTTCACTTGAGATGGAAGAGAAACACAACAGAGTATCAGAGCGATTCTATGTTCATTTTCTGACCAGACATCAGTGTGCAGGAATAAGTGCACAATAAAACATTGTAACACCGACTTCACTATCACACCAGACCGGACAGATCAGATGAAGCGCATGAGGAAATCATCACATTACTCTTGACAACATTCCCAACAGGTTTGTAAATGACACTCATCCATTTCTTCAAGGACCAGGTGGCAATTTACCCATGGTATAATCAACCAACCCATCAAAATATTGGACTTTTCTAGAAATGGTATTCAACAGAACCAATGTTCATACAAAATTAGGTATCTGTCCCCGCATCATACATGGTCAGACAATGCTGAATTCTTTTTATGCCCATTGTCACATCATATAATAAACACAAACTCTCCTTCAGGTAGTTAACAGATAAGACATGGAATAAATTTGCTACAGACAAATGAAGAAACAACCAAAACAAAGAATATCACTTGAGACAGAAGAGATCTCACTGGAAACATCATTGTACGCCACAGAGTATCAGAGCGATTCTATGTTCATATTCTGACCAGACATCAGTGTGTAGGAAGAAGTGCCCAATAAAACATTGAAACACTAACTTCACCATCACACCAGACCGGACAGATCAGATGAAGCGCATGAGGAAATCATCACATTACTCTTGACAACATTCCCAACAGGTTTGTAAATGACAGTCATCCATTTCTTCAAGGACCAGGTGGCAATTTACCCATGGTATAATCAACCAACCCATCAAAAAAATTAGACTTTTCTAGAAATGGTATTCAACAGAACCAATGTTCATACAAAATAGGTATCTGTCCCCGCATCATACATGGTCCGACAATGCTGAATTCTTTTTATGTCCATAGTCACATCATATAATAAACAGAAACTCTCCTTCAGGTAGTAAACAGATAAGTCATGGAATAAATTTGCTACAGACAAATGAAGAAACAACCAAAACAAAGAATATCACTTGAGACGGACAAGATCTCACTAGACACATCATTGTACGCCACAGAGTATCAGAGCGATTCTATGTTCATTTTCTGACCAGACATCAGTGTGTAGGAAGAAGTGCCCAATAAAACATTGAAACACTAACTTCACCATCACACCAGACCGGACAGATCAGATGAAGCGCATGAGGAAATCATCACATTACTCTTGACAACATTCCTCAAGGGTTGTAAAAAAAGGTATCGGCCACAGCAACATCCATGGACAATGCCGAATACTTTTTATTCTCATTGTCTCATCTTATGCTAAACTATGGTCTCATCCTATGCTAAACAGTAACTCGTGGAATAACTTTGCTAAAGACAAATGAACAAATGACCAAAGCAAACTAAAAAGAATTTCACTTGAGATGGAAGAGAAACACAACAGAGTATCAGAGCGGTTCTATGTTCATTTTCTGACTAGACATCAGTGTGCAGGAATAAGTGCACAATAAAACATTGTAACACCGACTTCACTATCACACCAGACCGGACAGATCAGATGAAGCGCATGAGGACATCATCATGTTACTCTTGAAACAGTTTCCCCAAGGGCAGAAGTTTTCCTTCCTATCTGATAAGAGTGACAGTTTCCCCAAGGGCAAAAGTTTTCCTTCCTATCTGATAAAGGCCTTGAAGGAAACAGATTTTATTGTTCAAACTGTAATCAACCGACTTCCGTATCATTTATTTCCTAGAAATACAGCACGACTTGTTCCTTCCATGCATACATTTGCCGTCAAGATATACATCAAATATTAGCTTCATTATTAAACCAAATTTAGTATTGCTTCACCAAATGCACTAAAATTCTTACAAAGGTTACAAATCTTATATCTCTTCCGAATGTCTCCTAGACAAGACAACTCTTTACATTTTATAAAGAAACAAAAACATAGGGCCTACTCACAGATTTTTACTAGTACAATTACAATGGATGCAAGTTCTCGGGCATTTTGAAACACACAACCGGTGAATTTTAAATCCAACATGCACACAAGACATTTTGCCATTATGGCACAAAAACATTTCGCTAATACCAACCTGATCTTGTAATTCCTTTAATTTTTTCTCTCTTTCCTCCTCACTTTCGTTACCACTTTCAGAATCAGATTCTTCTAATGAACTGCTTGAATCATCCCCCTTAGTGCTTAATTTGTCCATGTCCATGCCAGATGTTTCATCAGGCATTCGCGCAAATCGAATTTCAAACACATCTTGTAACTTTTTGGCCATCATTACTACATCACTATCGGGAGGATTGTAACGATAACAGTTTGTAAATATACATCGAACATCCTCCGCAAAATCATTTGCTGAACTATACTGTCTGTTTTCCAACTTAGTCTGTTAAAACAAAAAATTGAGATAATGCACAAAGAAGTGACCAACAATATTTTCAAGTGGGATAAGTAATTGACAGCTCCAAAGTGTACAATAAAGGTCAACTAGTAACACTAGACACAAACTAAAGGAGAATTCAAATGAAGAAACATTAAATGATTTGTTAGTGTGACCCTATATAAATTCACAAGGCAAATAGCTATTGTTCATTGAACCTAAAATGTTGGCCATCTAGCCACTTCAGACAAAGCAAAAATCCATCAAAAACGAATTCAGAATCATACAGAAAGTGTCAAGAAAAGACAAACAGAAAGTGAATTTCTTTATGATTATAGTCAAACTGTATTACCTTAATTGTGCCCAGGTCCATTGGTTTTTTAATGATATCATGATAATCATGAAGACCCAACAAGGGAGCATCAACAGGCTTATAAAATGGCCATGCATAAGTCTGAAAACAAGGTAAACAAAACATTATGATAAAAGTTTACAGTTCTATAGCAAACAAGTAAGCCAGTGTCATTTCCATCTCAATAAACTGAACAAATACTTGACTAGTGAGAAAATCATCCTGAACATTATATGTCGCAATATCAAGTGATGTCATTTTTTTTTAAACTATCCTTAATAACGAAGCATTGCTTCTATAATGATGGCATCTTTCTCTCTCAGAATGACGTAGCTGTTGTATAACAGCGGGCCAACTATCTCTAATACTGCTCCAGAAGGTCAGCAACTCAAAAAACAAGAGTACAGCAAATGGACGCTTGTCTGCAGGTTACAATATAATTTGGACTTGTACTTTCTCAGGTTCTGAGCTTAACAAAAGGTGTGGATTCCAGTTTTCATGAAACTATCCAGAGATAACTTACTGAGTGTTTCTTTGTAAAGAATTCCTTAATCAGATTATTACAAAACTTGAGCTGCTCTGTCATTTTGCCTTTCTTCGACTGAAATGCAAAAAAAACAACATGAAATAAAAAAGTACACAGCAACTTATTTCCACCATGAAAAAAGCATGACAAATTTATGTTAAATTGCTGAAGAACTTGAATATAATTAAAATATGCATAAAGCTAAACTTGTTCCAATGAACAGGACAATTTTCACATTTCACACACAGGATGGCATGCTCCGATTTTCTGCAAACAAAACGTACCGATTCCCAGTCCGACTTCGTCTCCTCAGGTAGATCACGCTTTGGTTTCTTAATTTGTCTATTACTCTCCCGCCGTGCTGGCGTAATTTTTGCAGCTGATCCAACAACTGTGGGAGTCACATTAACACTATTAGCTGCGCTGGGAGTCACAGCTTTGTTAGGAACCATTTTATTAGGAGTCACCATTTTATTAGGAGTCACTTTATTAACACTAGAGTTTGATAGTTTTTTCACAGAAACCATCTTTGGAAGTTTTTCATCCTTAATGCCATCATCAAAATCTGGCTCGTATGGATCTGCCATTGGAGGAATGGGTGTAGTAGTATCTGCCTTCCGCTTAACACCTTTCTTCGTCTGAAAAGAGTAATAATGAGTACAATCAACAGTATTCAGGGATGTGAATGATCATAAGTAACAAAAAAGAAAAATTGAAGCATAAACCCACACCCTTGAACAAAATTACCATTTTTTGCACACATCTGACCAGAACAGGCAACTTTTGTATCACCATTTTTACCCAAATGTTCTCATCCCTACTATTACAAACTTGATTTTTGTGTCGAGTTTCGCTGCTTTTTTTTCAATCTTATTTCGGTTATATACAGCAGCCAGTTGACCTCACCAGTGGTCTCCTGTTACCAACTAGCACTAACATATTCTTCAGCGAGCATCTGACATGTTCCCAAATGAATTGGAGATAGATGCACGTCTTAATGAATTGTCATATCTAACATGCACTCAACCAGGGTTTGAACCTACCCATCTCTAGTTTGGCTGTTGAGTGCTCAAGCGACTGAGCTAACCAAGTAAAACTGAATCCTTAGCTGTCATTCAAACACAAAGACCATAATTGAACATGTTTTCCTACCTTTGTAGGTTGTGAGGGGGGCATCACTGAAGACTGCGCAGCCGAGTTAATCCTGGTGGGGTACTCGACAACAGACTCCGATTTCACTGAACTACTTCCTGCGGGAGTGGAGGCATTAACGGTCTCTGTCGACGAGGCATTCGATGCAACAGAAGGTACATCTTTCGACTGTGAAGTCGTGGTAACCACCGAAGATTCTGCAGAGTTTGTAGAAAGCGAGGCAGTTGGCGTACGTAAGCCAACCACTTTCTTCTTTGGTGGAGGTTTTTTTACAGTTGGAGTAAGGTCAACTTCCTGTGAAAAAGAATAAGGAGATTTTGACAATCATTTCAAATAACACATGAACATCGCAAACAAAGAAGATCAAATATCTTTTTCTAGCATATCTAGTAACAAATTTACAAATCTTCATTTCTGTCCAATAAAGGCTGGATTGATTAAGCAACCTCCTAGGTGGCTGTTACAGCCAGTCTAATGACAGACAGAGAATTGCAAGTAAATGTATCAAGAGAATCTCTTCCTAATGTATTTGTATTTCTCAGGGGAAAAAATTGAAGTCAATAGTGATAATGCAACATGAAAGTTGAAGACGGCTGAAACAAAAGCATAAATAGAAACAAAATACAAACATAATTTGAACAATGAATAAAGAAATCATCATACCATTGGAGAACTCACCTCAGCAGGCATTAGAGCTACTTTTGAGAGAAAAACCTTTTCCAATGTCTGTGCCATCAACACAACATCTTCACCTGGCTTGTTGTAGATGTAGCAGTTGGTAAACATCTGATTGAAATCTTGTATACATTCCTTGGCAGAAGTGTAGTGCTGAGTCTCTAATCTACGCTTGATCGTACCAAGATCCATCGGATTTTTTATTATTTCAAAGTAGTCCTGAAGTATGCAAGACACAAAATGCTTAGCACAATTAGATAAGAGTAATTCACCTAGTATCATATTAAAAGGTGTCCGCAGCAAATGCTTTAGGCCCAAGGAACTACATGTCTTTAAAAAGATTAGCAGTGAAATTTACCAAAATGGTTCTTCCAGTTCATAGTAAGCCAAAGAGACTATGTTTCCTCGGTGACCCCTTTGTATTATATTTTAACGAGGATGAAATGTATGACAAGCACTGTAGGCAATATCAAACTGTACTAGCAATTGTGCAAGCTAGTTTGTAAGCTGAACTTCATAAATATTTGACTTACAGGCAGACCAAGTAGAGCAGGATCAACTGGCACATGGAATGGCCATGCAAACTGATGCTTCCACATGCCTTTCATAAGGACCATTTTATGCAGGTACTGGAGCTGGTTAGTCAGGCGACCTCTTTTACTCCCTGGTGTACTTGGGTCATCCATAGGGTTCTCATCAGACTAAAAGTAGAATGATACACACATGAAATAACTTTGTAAGCCGAGTCATAGTTAAAGCGACAGACTTCAAGGTGAGAACTGTACAACTTTATTTTAACCATCTTTTGTCCAAAAACTAACATGAAAAGAGTCAGATTGTGACCCATGCAGATTAACAATACCATATGGAGCAGCAGTAAATTCATTGCGGAAATCGAAGCAATCAATTAACGTCATACAATATAATAACTAACTAGAAAATACAGAGTAATCCTATATCCATGTTCAAAATAGTAACAGCCATTGCTCAATTGGCTAACAAGAAAAGCTACTAATAAGTGACAAATGCTCCAAAATTTGAGTGCAAACCAGACCCTTGTGAGCGGCACTTAATCTGTGTCTTTTCACAGGAATCCTTTGAATAGATTGGCATATTACACACAACAGCTGAGACATATTTCGTCAACAGATGAACTAACTTATGAACAGTGTGATCAGCAGATACCTCTGTTCAGAGTATAAAAAACACCCACAAAATAGTGCATTAACATCTACAATAAAACATACATTGCATACTTCATGATCACCATCCTGTTTCACAGACTCCGACTTCACACCTGACGCCCCCGTATCAATTTCCAGCTTGCCTGGTTCACTCATGTTACTGTATTCACTAGTGGAATCGTGTCTCAGAGGACTGTTCATTGAGTCGCCACTACAATATACAAGAAAATTCAAAATTTCATTACAAGATGCAAAGTTAGCGAAGAAGAACTAGCTTTACCAGACCGATAATATCTCTTTTGTCCGTGATCAAATTTACTATTTTTTTACCGTATTGAATGAGTATTTACCAGACATGGCATGCCTTCACACATTTGAAAAACTCTTGCGTGTATGAAGGTTTATGGAAATTACTAATAGTATATCAGTACACTTGGTTTGATGAATGAGAGTTCTGTCATGTACAGTAAAAATGAATGATATTCCCAACACCCGACATTTTAACAGCGTCAACATCATGCACATATTAGACATCTCGAAACTCCTACTCCTCAAATCCTACTCAAAGGACTTTTTCTTTCCATTAAACAAATCATGTAGTAGGCCCTTTTTAAAATAACTCCAACAACTAGTATTTTTAAAATCCTTGCGAGAACCCTGTGCACGAGATTAAGGTAACTTACTCGACCATTTTACTTACCGCATCAGATTTTTCTGTCATCAATGTTTCATACTTAAAATTATTGCACTTAACTCTCCAGAATCGAGAGGATAGCCGCATACAAATCACAGCTGCACCTGAAATAAAGGATCTATACTTAAAGTATGCACTTTTGATTTTTTTATTATTTTAATTCTACAAGGTATAAAGATGTCAAATTTGAAACATACGAATATCAGTCATTACAATTTATAGTAACAAAGAAAAATCGACATATGGCCCGAATAGCAATTTTGCAGAATTTCCATGTGGAACATGTATACAAAAGTAAAAGTGGCCAAACTTGTTTTCTCTACATTCTTTCACACATGTATAGTGTGAATATCACTATAGATTTAGAAAATATACAACAGAATATGCCACGACAATCAGAACGTCGGCGTATTGACGACTTGATGATACTGGTCAGAGGCGACTGCGACTCAGTTGCTTCAGTTTCACGGGCACTTAATTGCCATAGCATGTAACGTGATGGGTTTATGCAAACGGGTACTGTTGCCGACCGTTCCTGATCCAAAGCCAAGCGTGACTGGCGGCAGACTTGACTGTCACATTAAGTTGATGCACATGAGACATCGGTACCAAACCGAGTTATTAGCCGGAATGGCGGTCATACCAGATATTTTTGCAACATTAACATCATTTTGCAACAAGTATACAAATAAAAACAGCATAATGAACATACTGTTACAGTTCAAGTGATCCTGAACCTCAATGAAAATATGTATCTTACACCATTTCAATCTTGCTACAGACAAATGAAACAGCAGTTCTTTTTCCACGCATATTCTTTTTAAAGTATGTATTTTTCAATCAAAAAACTAAACAAGTTGTAATGTGATAATGACGAGGATTTAACCTCGGACCATCTGCTAGAATCTCAACGAGACCTCAAAAACAACATGTACAGCATTTAAAAAGCTAACATCAAGTGGTGGTCAACTTTTTAATGTGTGCTTGGTACTGTGCATGAGCAAGTTTACGTAAAATATAGGCTTGTTTAGGGTGCTCGCTAGGATTTGAAAACAGGAGTCCAAAACCATGTTTTTTGTTAACCCCTAGACTAGTTTACTGTCTGATAGGCGGCTTTTTTAATTTCTGACTTTTGCCGACTATACAGACTAGTCTGCTAATGTTCTTTTACAATAATAGATTCCGCAGGGAATCCTTGCGCAACTTTGATTACAAAAGATGAATGAAAACGTCTAAATCCCATGAAATAAATAGCATGTCCCCGAAGAACTAACCTTTTTCTCGCGATACACACCAATGGCATTCTTTATATACACAGCTTTACCTTACACCGACTATAAATACAAAGTCACTATGCAATTTGACCTGAATCGACCGCCATGACATTTTAGTGGCCGGTTGTTTTGATTCGTATCGACCAATCAGAATACGCGCACTTTACAATCCAGTTATTTGGGAGCTGTAGAAACCTGTACGCGTAAATTAGACAGCGAGCTCTATGGCAAGCGTAAATTAAATAGACACTGAAAGGATGTTCTGACTTATCGGTCTTAAAAAACTATTTTTTTTACCAAACTTCTTAATTTAGAGATATTAAATATCAATATCTGCAATTTTCGCATCACTCTAAGAAGAGTATACTCGCGATTTGATAATATACAAACAACGATGATAATTTTAAATAGTATTTTTTCATACTAAAATATACAGTAAATATTTTGTCTTACATGCCTATTTATACTTCGATTGTCTGCATGAAGAAATTAAAACTGATCTGATAGAACATCCTCGGAGTGTTTATACGAATATATAAACAAGATCCATTTACATTAAAATTATGTTGTTTATTACGCATATGACGCATAGTTATTTCGCGAAATTATTTACCGGGCACTCATTTATCGTTTATGTTCGTGTGTTTTCGATGTTGTACCGCGAGGTTTTGATTTGTTAAAATAGCACGCCTTAGAGGACGATGGAAAAGCACGGAATATTACTAAGTGCCCGGTAAAGCATTTCGCACAATAAACTTCCACAATTAATATACATCTTGACATTGTGAAAAAGTTCTGCTTTTATGGGAAATGCATGAACAGAAGTTGAAAGAGAAAATATGATGGCAAAAAGTTATAACTGAAAAGAAGTTTGAAAATGGTCAAAATGATCAAATGTACGTCATAGTAAGACACTTTATAGAGAAAAAAAGGAAATTTTATAACCCTGATGTATGTCACATTTATACATATATTTAACATCCTACATTATACATAGTTCCTTGTTGCTTTCACTATGTACATGTTATCACTAAGTTTTAACCAGACAATATATGTTTGTATAAATAATGTCTGTCAGTATAGTTCGCAGACGGTAACATTAGCTTTGTTTGCAAATCAAAAATGATAGTTTAACACATTTCTGATATGGCTAAATTTTTTAACTGTGCACGTTAAGTAGCATATATACATGCATATTACACTTAAACTACCGATTACTCGACCGTATAGTGTTTATTTTACCAATCTTTATTTGTAAACAAGGCTAAAATTATCGTCTGCGAACTATTCGTTGATTTACATTTACGTTTAATTTCACAATATCTGCTAATGTATACATGTGTTGTGTAAATAATAATAATGGTATTGTCAGTGCTTTGATTAATCTTCAGTAACATTTCGGAATATTGTGTTTTCAAAAAAAAGGCGTGTTCTTTTTTTAATGAATAAAGAAGATTTTTCATTCAATTGAAAACATGTACAATGTTTTTTTTTCTTCTATCATTGAGTATTTGTTAACATCAAGTAGGCCTAGCAAATAATTCATGAATTTCTGTCTATTTGTGCTTTACAATTGCCATAATCATGTAATGTAACTATTTATAGTGTATTGTATTAAAAGAAAACGAAAAAGACATGACGAAGTGTGATTTTTTACTCCCAGTTAACGTTTCACAAATATTACCATCATAATCCGGGAAAACGGACGAGACGGTATTTAGAGTGGACGCGATTGACGCGATTGTCGCGTACATTCTAAACACAGTTGTTGTTTACGTTAGATTACAGCATGATTCCTAGCTCATTTGTTTATCGATTTACTGATTGAAACGGCCGAAATTACCAGGTATTCATCTGCTTTAATCGTATTTTACATGTACAGACCAAGCAAATGTCCGATTTGGGCATTAAAATTTAACTTCATGCAACTCGATTTCCTATCGTATATTAAGGTTATTTGGCAGGACGTTAATATCAATGTATTTCGTCCTGTTTGTAGGACTAGTTAACCCCCAAAGCATTTTAGGAGTCTAGTGAGAACCCTGTCGTTTACATGAACACTGCTGTTCACCCAAAAATTATGTCGTGCAGTTCACCACCCTCTACCCACTTGCGGAACTGTGATATTACTGCATGTAGGTTATTAACAATAGATTTCAAACCATGCAGTTTGGCTGCTCTCAGCTGCCAAGAACCGACCATCCTGATTTACATAGATCGTTTGAAACATATATACGACACATCAGTGATATATAGCATTGAACACAGACCTTAAACAATGAGCATGTTGAACTATGAAAGTATCAGGTTAGACCAGACAGTCCTTCCCACCGCTCTGGAATACGACTGAAGCAAGAAATATACCGTCTTGCTATACAAATAATGTTGACCTGCATTAAACGTAGTAAGCTAGACACAAAAATGAATCTCGCAGCCATTGCATTAATCCATATTTACGCTAATTAACATCAAAGCAAGACAATTACCATTCCTCGCATGACCATGAGTCACGAAGGAAAACCGAAACGCAATTTGGAAGAATGCATTGAAATCATAAACCAAGACATTATCACAAGAACAGCAAAACAAATAGAATAACACAAAAATATGCACTAAAGTACCAGAATTTAATTTACTTTATTCGTTAATCAAATTTCAAGGGCCCGACGTAGACTTCGTTCAGATTCACACGTACTATGCTTCAATGAAACAAGGAAACAATGCTTTATCCCTAAAAAACTGTAATTAAGTTTATACTGATCGGTATACCAACCAAACTACACCCTGAAAATGTGATGTACGGCGTTAAAATGCGATTTATGCCGCATCGAAGTGACCGCCGTCATGCCGAATCAATGGCGGAATTTTCCTAACCGTCTAGTTCAACTTTTGGTAAATTTTGCACAACTAGCACATCAAAAGCAAAAAATTAATGAAAAGTACCATTAGATGCTCTCTGGGGTATGCTGCTGATACTGTGTAAGTGTCGGATGGCTCTCCGTGTCCATATCTTTGGACGGATACTTCAGAACACCTTTGCCTTCCTTCACCTATGCAGCAATCGGCACCCCGAGCCAATGATGCCTTTTATAAGATGCTTTCAAAACGAAGCATTTTCATTGGTCCAGACAGTCACATGACAATCATTTGACACAATTTTCTCTAAATTCTACTACAATTTTAGATTTCCTTAGACTAATATGTTTCCCAAATGTTTCATAAAGCATTCATACATCCATGTGAAGTGAAATCAATTCATAACGATAGTTATATCTCTAAAATATCGTATGTTTTTGGATAGACGCGAACGTCGCGTCCGACTAGCTTAGTTAAAAACTTTTCATTGGCTGATTTCATCACGTGATCAGCATAATTTTATGAAATGTCGTGTTCAACAAAGTATTGTTCAAAATTAAGGCAATGTTATTTATTTTTTATGCCACACAGTCCCAAATCTGATCAAATGTACATGGAAAAAAAATACAAGAAATATATTTTAATATTTTGGAACCGAAGGTCGTGAAATCCTTAAAAAGCTTAGTAAGCGAAAGCAACAAAGAGCGAAAAGGATGTGTCGCTGCAACCACCGCCGCCACCGTCAATTACAGGGATGATTATATATTTTAATAAATCTCAAACTAACAAAAACGTATGCTGTTAAATATTTACATACTGTACGTTTATTTGAAATGATGACAAAGAATTTAGTTTCTGTATTGTCAGCAACTGTTATGGCATTGCAGTGTCAGATCGGTGCCGTTGCAAACATAAAAGTTTACGTATTTGGACCAAAGTATCACTTTTGCATCGTATGGAATCCTATAGATATACTGCATCTGTTTGTATTGTTTTGTGAATGTGACGTTCCCTGTAACAACTTAATCCTTTCAGGTGGCAGTGCGGGTATCGGGACAACTCGACCCCTAAGTCAACTCGACCACTTATTTTGCTAAGTCAAATCGACCCCTCTTTTTATTTTCAATGTATGAATGGAGGATCGGGTAACCTATGCGTAAAAGATTTTTCATTGATTTTACTAACTCTTATTAAGAATTTTTGGCGTAGCAATGTTTAAGTAATAGCTTTTCTCTGACCCTTTTGGGCTTATGATTCTTTGGTCCATTGGCCACTTAAGCATTTTGTGTTGTTTTAATGATCATAGTACACGAAGGTGTTAATTTATTATTTTTTAAGTTGATCTGTCTATCTTATCCTCTGGTAATGTCAAATCGTGTCTAACAATATATGTTATGTAGGTAGTATCTTTATTTTCATCTCATCATTGCACATACACAATAACACATACAATGTAAAATAACATTTAAAACAGCGCAATGCCAGTCCATACGGAATTTATTATGTATGTAGCGTTCCCTGTAGCAACTTATTCTCTCTCTTATTTTGTAAACAAATACTTCATTGGAAGATGAAAGATGCGCTATATGGAATTTAATAATTATTTCAAATTTAAAGGACGTTTGATTTTATTATTGCTCTAATGTTGCATAGAGTATATTCTAAGAAGAGAAAAATCCATTGAACATGTTCAGGATTTAATTATTATAAACGATAATGCATCAAACAGTAATTATATGTAATATATGTATTTATAAAAATTACCAACGTTTATTTTTGTATTGTTATATGTATAATTAGTAATTAATAATTAGTGTATAACATCTGCAATACAAAGGAATTCGTAGATTTAGAGTGTTTGAATACTTAAATACACATACGGTCCCTGAATACATATAAAACAACAAATGCTATAAGCATACTACGGAAGTAACGCCTGTTTAGTTTTTATACCTTTATTTCGAATTTTATTTCAGTCGTTTATACCATACACATAATACAACATTACGTGATAATCGGCGTTTATACATCTTTTTTTATTTATTAAAAGTTCATAATATACAAACAATACAACTGCAATATCGTAAACGATACTTCTAAGATGTTCTTACATCTTCATTTATTACAAATTCGGCGTATGAATAACAATATAAGACATACTAGTATTAGAAAAAAGAGGGGTCGAGTTAGTTTAAACATATTTTATTTACATACTATGAACATCATAATAATACAATACAATATATAACATTTTACATTAAACAAGTTTGTTCAGTAGTAATGTGAAAGGGATGGGACCGAAAGCCAAAGACTTATATAAGTCTTCTCCTGAATATTGTACATTTCCAACAGGTACGAGATTGGTTTAGGTGAATATAATGTTTACAAAACTGTTTAAACTCTATTGTAGGTGTTTAAAAAATAAGCGTTTTTGGGGTCGAGTTGACTTGCCTAAAAATCGGAAAATAGGGGTCGAGTTGGTCAGGGTAAATAGTACGGGTCAAGTTGGTTAGGGGTCGAGTTGTCCCACAGCCGTCAGTGCGTTTCTTATCTTGTACCATGCGTATTATTCTGCCTAATACCTATAACTTAAGTGGTAAGGTACAGATAATTCAGACTATATTCACTTAGAATTTATTCCGCCATCTTTTACCTGTCATGTTGCATTTCATGGGTCACGTGATTCTTGGTGGTGACAGGAACAGGGTGTGTTTCCTTGGGAGAGACAATGCCTCCCAACACAGATTGCAAGGATACATCAGCGCACAAAACAAAAGGAGTTGAGGAGCTACTAGGGAAAACTTCTATAGAGATATGACGATAAGAAATTGTCTGGCTGATTATCTAAAACAAGTATGGAAGTATGAGGGAAAGGGGACGAATCCATTTCATGAAAACTAAGAAAACAATTTGGCCACGGACAGATGGGGGAACAAACATCAACATAATATCAGATTAAATAATCCTGTACGGGGAAAGGGGAAACATAAAGTGAATTAATAATCATATACTTATACTGACCTTGCTCTCTGTAACTTTAATATTTATATTTATATCAGAATGCGAGAGAACAACAAATTCTAGCGAAATGACTAACCTTAAATATTAGCACTAGGAAAACAAACCAGGTAATCATTTATTTCTAGAACTGATGTCCAGTGGAATACACTACCTATAATACATGAACAGTCAGCGCTCGTTAGACCTCCAGATTTAGAGAGATTAAATTGTTCCAGGGAACGCCATATGCACAAAACAATGCCTCCCAAAACATACCCTCATGAAAACAACAGTCTACAACACATTAGACACCGAGGACGTGCAAGGGTGAATGAGAGAATAAGTTGCTACAGGGGATGCCACATAAATAAGACAATGCCTCACACACATGTATGGGAATACGGGTGCAATGGTACACGTGTATGGAAATAGGGGTGCAGGGAATGGCCGGGTCGACCTTAAAGAACAACTAAGGAAAATTAAGGGGGACAACAAGTGGGGAAATTATTTAATGGATGGAATACATCACGGAACTGGTCAAGAAAGTCAGCAATAATAGGCCGAAAGGGGGGTATTAATATTATAGAAAGTGAAAGAACTGCACATGGGAAAGGGGAACTTAATATAAAACTAAACCATAAAAAGAAATAATAACCATACAGCGATTTACAGCCTCTAACCTGTCAGTGAAAATACTGGGGGTTTTAAGCCGCAATTTATATACACGCGTGCATGTATCCATGAACTCTTGTGCAGAAAGGAGAAGCTATTAGCATAGTGAAAAATATAATTCTAAAAGCAGCTAGAGTGTTCAGTATTATGGTTTGAACATATATATAGTCATAGTTGATTTAAATCTGGAGGTCGAGCCAGCGCTTGCTGTACATGTATGCGATGGTAATGTATACCATTTGATAACAGTCCTGGGAAAGAATAAATGAGTATCTACAAGTACGGAGAGGGACAATGCTTTGTCTATTTTTTCCTCTTGCTGATATTCAAGTTATTTATTTCGCTGGAATTTCTTATTCTCTCACTTTCTGATATTAAAGAGAGAATATGTTGCAACAGGGAACGCCACATAATAAGACAATGCCTGTCCGCACAGACCTCTGGGAAAACTACAGTCCATAAAGCATTTGAAGAGTCGTAAGGGTAAATACGCAAGGGAACAGCAGCGCAAGGAATGGCCTGGTTGACCATAAAGCATAACTAAGGAGAAACAAATCGGACTAACGAGGGGGGATTTAATGGAAGGAATAGATCAATGAACAAGCTAAGACAGCTGGAAACAATAGGCCGAAAGTGGGGAGAAAATAACATAAACACTATATAAAGTGAAATAATTGCACAGGGGAAAGCGAAATTTAACATACATCTAAACACAAATAATAATAACCATACAGCGATTGACAGCCTTGGAACTGTCAGTAAAATTAAAGTTACTGAGAGCAAGGTCAGTATATATATATATAATGCTATATGATTATTAATTCTCTTTCTGTTTTTAGAAATATTAAGTTCCCCTCATACAGGATTATTTAGAATGATGTAATGTTGGTGGTTGTTCCCTATCTACCCGTAGCCAACATTATATCATTCTAAGTTTTCTCAGTTTTCATGAAATGGATTCCTCCCCCTTTTGCCCCCGTCTACTCTTTGTAATTGTCTTAGATAATCGGCCAGACAATTCCTTATCGCCCAATCACCATCTAGATGCTTGCCCTTGCAGCTCCTCAACTGTTAATGTTTTGCCCCTGAGTGTCCTCCTTAATTCTCCTTATTTGTTCTTTATGATCGGCCACACCATTCCTTGCGCCCCTGTTCCCATGCGTGTTTACCCTTGCACCTCCGCAGTGCCTGATGTTTTGTGGACTGTTGTTTTACCTGGGTCTGTGTGGGGAGGCATTGTCTGGTGTTTGTGGCGTTCCCTGTAGCAGGTTTATCTCTCTTTTAATGACTTACTGATTTTGTTTTACCGGGGTATGTGCGGGGAGGCATTGTCTGGTGTATGTGGCGTTCTTCTCTGCCTGATCTCTTTCCCAGGTTAACTGAGTAGCATAGGACTCCAGACAGCCTTCATTTGTATCCCCCACACACACAGTGCCATAATGTTTCCCATTTAAATAAAAGAAGAACAGAAGAAAGGTGTCAACATTGATAAAAGAGAGAATAAGTTGCTACAGGGCGCCGGTGGAATTCCGCACACACAAAGTTTCTAACCAAAATATAAACACCTGAAATCGTTACATATGTATTTGTTTACTGAAGATCTATCATAACATATTTATAAACAATATCTACACATTTATATACCATACTTTGTCGAATATGTGACATATATAAAGTAAAAATCGCTGCAAATTGAATTTTAATCTCCATTGCGCCCATTGCGCACACAAATATCCATTGCGTACTTTAGTCATACCGCCTTTCGCTTTATAAATTTCGCGCATGCGTAATTTGTCATGTGGAGATTGCGGGAAGCATTGTTTTCATGAACACCATTCAACTAGCAAAACGATTATCGATCACGAATAACTAGTCACTATTATTATAAACAAGTTTTATAAACTGCCTTTTTGTCGCCACCTAGCCACTGAAGAGAGTACGCCTGTTCCATAAACTTGCTAGAGGTGTAAGCATTGCATGTTTGAAAAGGTGGGTGGGGAATTGTAAATAAACACTCGTTCTTGCATTTTTCATGTTCATGACATCACGGACATATAAATGCAGTATTGTAGAGTATGAAGGCATTAACCACATATTTACTTATATTCACGACTAAGCATATTTTAACAAAATATCGAATATATCTGTCTTTAAAGTATGGGACTAATCTGTAAAGCGTAGGCCCGATTCAGGGTCAACTCGGCCCATTTACAATCTCGGTCCGGTCCTACTCGGCCCACTTACCAACTCGGCCCACTTACCAACTCGGCCCTATAATTGAGGCGATATATATGAACCATTATAGTGTTGAACATTGATCATTAATATTTAAGTTGAAAACATTATTGAATATTCCATGTGCATTGAAGATTCGCGGTGCAGTGGAAATTTTAAACTCAATGGAGAGGAAATTTCCCTGTGAAATGTATTTTGGTATCTGTTATAATTTGAACATGCTTGTCACGCTTGTTTTTACTCAAAAACAATTATGAGAGGTATTTTTTTCACATTGTATCATTATTTTATTCTTTATAGATTTGAAACACAGTAGACGATACGAAAACCTTTAATATTTATTTCATAATATTGGTATAAATAACAAACGAGCCTTTTCATTGCGCTTAAAAAGACCGGGCCGAGATTGTAAGTGAGACGAGTTGACCCTTTACCGTAGGCCCTGGTCAATCAGAAAACACTGGTCCCTGTTAAAAATATTGAGGCTTTATGATTAACTTGTAAAACTTTGATGAGAGACTTTCCTTGAAGGCTTGATTTTTGAGGTTACTGTAAAATATATGAATGTCAAGAATTGTCTTCTATGAAGTGTTGGGGAAATCAAATGGTTTTGTTTTCGTTTAACATTGCTTTTTTATAATTCATTTGCAGGGAACCTTTCTGAATGTAGATGTGATTGACTGGCTGTGAGGGCATACATTAGCATTATATTTTGGTCACTTTCCTAGTTGTTAGATCTACACAATGTCTTCAGAAACACCTGGCAAACCAGTGTCTGAACCATTAGACGTAAAACCGCCATTGACGACTCAGTCGGACACAACTACATCATCTGGGGGTTTGCCTACAAGTACTGCCTCTGCAACTCCTAAGTCACAATCGCAGCCTTTAGTAAGTTTCATTATATTACTTGAATGAAACATGCATCACAAACATGATCATGTAACATATTCCACTTCGACTTCTTGGTGTCGTGCCTATGTCTGTAACAAAATTACAAAGTTTATTGACTTGGTTACATCTTCTGAAATGTTTTGTTTGTTAAGTTTAACTTGGGTTAAAAAATACTGAAATATATAGCTTAGAAAAGAGAAGTTGTTGTGAAACAGCCACACTTCAATCTGTTTTTATTAGAAATATGATCAATTTAGTATTTCAACAGATTTATCCAGTTGCTAATGCAACTTACAAGCATAACTATTTTCTTTGGTTTAAAAAGTGTAAGAAGCATAAATATTGTCTATGGTGATAGTAATTCATTTCCTTTCATCTGAGAGTCTGATATATTGCTAAAATTCTGATGTCTGAAAGATAATGTTATCACCATCCTGATAAAAATTTGTATTAAAATATGTGTATATATATATAATTATATATGACACAAAAATCTCTGCATTTTGAACCTGCATATTACAAGAAACAAACCTAAACTATCCTATTTAAATAATTTAGACCTAAAATGGATTAGATGGAATTCATATGATATTTCAGACTTGTCTGTAGTTCATAATCAAATAATTACTTTATGAATTGAAACCATTTTGCATTTCAGAAACCAAATTATTCACTGAAGTTTACTTTAGCGGGACATACTAAAGCTGTTTCATCAGTCAAGTTTAGTCCTAGTGGGGAATGGCTTGCTAGTTCATGTGAGTATTATACCAGTATCCAGCAAGCAACTGTCACATCATGTATTTTATGGATAAAACATAGGTAGAGGTCAATAATTGAAAGCAGAAGGACATGATGCTTTGTTTTATTTGTATATCTGAGTGCCAAGTCGTCAAAGTGGAGCTGATGTGTGTGCTATTCACTGTCAGTCCGTCACCCAACTAGTTTTTTTTTCAGAATTGGGCATTATTAATAAGAATATATATAAATCTACTCATACCAGAGTTATGACCCTTGTTCTAGATGAAAGAAAATGATCTTTGTATTATTTGATTTTATATTTTGGCTTGCATCAATTAGTTCACTTAATGTGCTATTTTGTATTACAGCTGCTGATAAACTGATTAAAATATGGGGTGCTTTTGACGGAAAGTTTGAGAAAACGATCAGTGGCCATAAACTGGTAGGTAACCATGATTGGTTTTTACTGCTTGTTTAAGCGTTCGTAGTTGATCTTAACGACCAAAATTAAGGCTTGTTTTAAGGTATTATGTTCATACACTGCTCATCTTATGACTGTAACAGTTGATTTGTTTACTTGGTTCTGATGTAATGCTGTTTCTCAACAGTGTTTCAGTTATAAAGGGTGGTCATTTGACCTAACCAGCGCTACTGGGTGACCAACCTGTACTGATGTGCTGCTCTGGAAGAGGTGGAGGACAAATGACTTTGGATACATCATCTCAAGTCAAATTGTCGAGGGAGACATATGCCTTTGTTGGATTTTAAGCCACAACCTATAAATTAGCAGTCAAGGGCTCTACCGACTGAGCTAAATGGCTGACTCCTGTAACCAGTTGAAAAATTACACAAATTGTATCATGAAATGTGTTTATGATCTTTGAAAGCTGATAGTCTGAGGTATAAAATATTTGGTACTAGTTACCAATATATTGTCACTGCTAATCTAATTTATAAACAGAAAAATAGAAAATAGTTTTGATCCCATGATACACTGAAATTTTAGGTGAAGAAACAATACATTCAGTTTCAGGAATTTATGGAGGGTTTGATAAAGTTTTACAGTACAGAATCAGCCACAGTAACTGAATACATGTTTCTTTATTTACAGGGTATATCTGATGTAGCCTGGTCTACGGACAGTAAATTATTATGTAGCGCATCTGACGACAAAACATTAAAGATATGGGATTTTGCAACTGTAAGTCTTATCTATAGGACCATATTACCTCAATTGCTTGAATATCGGTCCAGTCTTCCTGTCATTTCTGTTGCCTGGACATTTGATTTTTAAAAACAAAAAAATCTCAAGGGCCAACCATATATCACTTTAAAGGAAGATAGACAACGCACTAGATTCATCCATGAACACATCAGCACAATTAATTGAAATAGAATGCTTAACATAGGTTAAAACTAGTCACGGAAATGATTCATATTTGTCCAACTCTTCAAAAACCTGCTAATATAGATTTTTCTTGAAGGAAACTAATTAAAAAGATAAATTATGTTTTCTCTGTTGTTCATAATATTCTTTTGTTGTTGTTTTTTTCCAACAGGGCAAGAGTATGAAGACGTTAAAGGGTCACAGCAATTATGTATTTTGCTGTAATTTCAACCCACAGTCAAATCTTATAGTATCTGGTTCTGTGAGTATTTACCCAAAATCTTAATCTTGCTATAATTTATACCTCTGTCAAAGAAAGGAGTATGTATATTGTTTTGAAGCATGCTTGGGTAGTAATACTTCGTGGGATGATAATCTGTCATCAGCAGATGACCTGCATTATATGAGGGATAAAGGTCATGGTCACTATGTCTTCACGACTGAAAACAGTTTTTGTCAATAAATTGATTATTCAGATTACTGGGATAAAGGCCTTTGATCAGTAGATGACCCATATTGTTTAAGGCAAGTATGTCAAAGGTCAAGGTGGTTGTTTGGCATAACCCTACCCTGCAAAATTTAGGTAGACTGGGAGGTAGGTAATAAATTTTTATTTATTACTTTTTATGTTCATTTCAGTTGAAACTATTAATATGCAGCCCAAAAATCTGTTCCCCACTCAGACACCTAAAAAATATTGCGCGAGTGGGTTAAGTTATGAAAAACTAACAATTTTAGGGATGGCCTGGCTTGAAGTGTGAGACTGAACACAGTCTTTTGGTTAAGATTCTAAAATACTTGTACTTCCAACAAGCTATCATTGGAATTGTGTTCCACAAACAGCCCTTGTTGATTTAGTTTTTTCGATATTGCCCTAACTTTTCCTTGAAGAAATATCTTTACTTTCTTATGGTTTCATTGAATATTATATTGAATTTTCAAATACCAAATATCTATGTCACCAGAATATGTCTGGAATTGCAGTTGCTCATTTCGAAATTAAGCCTTCATAATTTATGAGGCGTTTCTTAAACTACACCATTAACAACTCATTGGTGTATTCTTGACTTCTATGGTATTCTGCTTTAACTTGTTTGTTTGTTTCATCGGGTTTAACGCCGTTTCTCAACGATATTTCAGTTATATACGGCAGCCGGTTCACCTAACCATTTTTTCCTGGACTGAATTCTTACCAGTACTAACTTACCCTTCCACAAGGAGCCGGCAACTTCTCCACATGTGGAGGAAAATCGACATTTTGCTTTAACTTGTTATGGTAAGTACCGAGATTCGAGAAAAAATTAAGGAAAGTACATGACATAGTACCATCGCACTGGCCAAATGTTCAGTTCTGGCGTCCTGAAATCACAGTTGTTAGTAATTTATGTGACATTCTGTCTTCCAGTTTGATGAAAGTGTTCGTATTTGGGATGTAAAGACGGGGAAATGTCTGAAAACTTTACCTGCACATTCAGATCCTGTTACAGCTGTACATTTTAACAGGGATGGATCTCTCATTGTCTCCAGTAGTTACGATGGTTTGTGGTGAGTAAAAAAAAATACACAATGAAAGTAACTTTCTATACACCCATTTAGCAAACTCTGATTGTGTAACTTGAACGCACAATTCAGCAACAATTCAGCATGCAGTCATAGTTTGCGGGCTTCATATTTGTTGATGCTCTGAAAGATGTGGGTTCTGTAAATAGGGCATCTGATCATTGCAAGTGGATAGCTGCCAGATGAAAGTTTAATTAATGAGGTAATATCCATTTGAATGAAGCAGTTGGTATGAATTTGCACGAATTTGCACCCTGTCCTGATAACAAGTAAAACTGCTCGGACAATGTTTTATTATTGTTGTCATTGAAGTTCTATGGGATGCCAACAAGAAGTTGCTAAAACTGTAGATTCGTAGCCTACATCAGTGCCTTTAGTGCAAAACTACTGTGACCCCTCGTAACAATTATGAGTTATTATATGTATGCGCTGTACATTAGATATTGTAGATTGAATTTATAATCTCGATTTTTACGTCTATCTGATGTGTATTTTACAGTCGTATTTGGGACACGGCATCTGGACAGTGTCTTAAAACACTGATAGACGATGATAACCCGCCTGTGTCATTTGTGAAATTCTCTCCAAATGGAAAATACATCTTAGCAGCTACATTAGACAAGTAAGTGAATAGTTGGTGTTCATATTCTTAAGATGTAAATTTACTCTGCAGTGTTTGTGCTGTGCATTGCAGTACAGTTACTTAGCAGAGTTTGCTGTTTGCATCTGACTGCCTTGCATGTGTTATAAAAATAAATTCTGTCCAAATATTCTTTTTGGTCCGGTAAATGCTGGTACTGTTGGACAAATTCTGAATTATTTTTGAAAAACTTTCTCGATATAAGTCAGGTTAGGAATTGAATTTTTGAAATATGAAGTATTTTATAAGTTGATAGGTAATCATTGTTATCTTACATGATTTATTGTTGACTGTTTCAGCACATTAAAACTTTGGGATTATAGCAAGGGCAAGGTAAGCTGTGGATTTTTCTTTTAAGTACCCTAATATTCAATATGAAGTAACAATCAGTGGTTTTCTCTTGCCTGACTTCAATCTTTATACAAAAGACTGAATGAATGAAAGTGTTTCCCAAGAAATTATTTTCTGATTAAAAACTTGTGAGTTTTATTCCATATGAAGTCATGTTAAATAATTTCTCCATATGGAATCTGTATATGGAACTTTGGACACAGTTGAAGAGAGAAGAAATCATTGTTGTAGTCACATTTTAATTAATTTCATGATACGTACCTTTGAGTAAGTGTACCTTTTCATTATAATTTATATGAAGACTAAGCTGGTACAGAACCATTGACCTCAAAGATATGGGTACCATTGCAGGGCTTTTTCTATAGTTCCAATGGGTCAGACTATCTGACACATTCCCAAAGCCAAATATATGTTTTTTTCCCAATCAGAAAAAAACTTCACAATCAGAACACCTACGAAAAATCATCTTCTGGAGCAACCTGGTATATCTTGAAGCTCTTTGTAGCAACTCCAGCTAATTTTTAAAATGTGTCTGTAGCCCTACTTCTTTAGTTGATGAAAAAGAACTTGTTCAAAGAAACTCATAACAGTTTAAACTTTTAAAATATCTCAATTAGAATCTAACCCATTCCCCCATAGAGAAACAGCAGTGGTAGGTAGTAATAACCAATAGATAATCTATCAGTGTTCTACACTGTAGTGTACCAATAGAGGTTTATTGGAAAACAGGGTAAAATTTATACCCACTTGGTTTAAACTAAAATTGCAGTATGAAGTCACTAATTAATCCTTTGATGACCAATGTGAAGTTTGTGGAGAATTGAATTTCCTATCTAGTGGTACCACAACCATGCATGTATTCAAATTAGAATTACTTCTACAGTGTTTTAAATAAGACGGAACATATGTTTTGATGATATTAATTATTATTTTCCACATTGCAGAGACAATAACAAATTCAGAAAGTCATCAAATACATATAAAAGCTATTTTTTTAACTGAAATTAATTCAGAAATGTTATAGTCAATTTTTACAAGTAAATTTTTTAATCAAATTGCCAAATGTCACCAATATTATCACTTCCACACAACTTCCACATTGATTGATATATACTTCTGAGTTCACAGTTCTCACACAAATAGCAGAGTCTTCTATCTGAAAATAAGAAATAAATTTTATAAAAACTGTAATTACAAAAAAATATTCAATGAAAATCTTCTTACACAAATAAACAGACAGCATCAGCTTTGCTAATTGAAATATTGATTTACATATTTTCCTAAATTATGATAAAATATATGTCAACAATTAGATTCTCTGATGCTACTCTAAACAACAACAACAACAGCTGTAATCATTCAAATAAATCTATCTCCTTGTATTGCATAACTGTAGTCCCTGTACAAGTTATTTAGGTAATTATAAAAAAAATCAATGTATTAAATCATGATGAAACACACCCTTGGAGCAGTGAACGTTTGTGTCCACTCATCTTTAGGAATATCAGTATCATCTGAGGATTCCTCATGAAGCAAAGTAACCTCAACATCAGACATAATATCATCATAGTTTGAAGCAATTAAAGTTTTCCCAAATTGCCAAATTTTACGACACAAATTTTCCCAATTTATCTAGGGTAAATTATATTACATTTCATAATCTCTTAAAAATTTTCACCATACTGATTGCAAACTCACTGATTAAAACCAGTGTGACATATGGTCCATTATTTAATTGGTTGTTGTTGTTGTTTTTTTCAGTGCTTAAAAACTTACACTGGGCACAAGAATGAGAAGTATTGTATATTTGCCAACTTTTCAGTCACTGGTGGAAAGGTGAGATTTTGTTTCATTTATTGGTCAGTCCTGCTTGGATACACTGTAGTGAAAGGTTACTTTTGCCAAGTCAAAAAGTTCGTTGAAATCAACATTTGCTGATATTTCGCGAGCAAAAATGTTTGCAAAAGAATCGGACATTTAATAATCACATATTCTTCTGCGAACATGGAAATTTATGTTGGCTGATATTTTCAAGACACTTGAATTTGTGAAATTCATGTTCCATGTCCTGAACATTAGCACTTTCCCAGCATATACTGTGAAGTTTTTATTCTGTTGGTACCTTCTGTCGGTATATTCTTAGTAATTTCTGGTTTCATGAATTTTTATGTCGTAGTTTGGAATTGAAAATAGATAAAATTTTGTCTTGATTTATTCTTGAATTTCTTGCAGAATTTCAATCAAACTTTATTGGAATGATCTGTTGTGCTTATAGTCAGTGATTTTTGTGTAGAGTTACGTGCCCTTGATATATCAATGAACTAAACCTTGTTAAAAATTCTTTTCAACTGCTGGTTGAAATTTGAGTCCAGTTTTAAGACTACCATTGGTTCTAAAGAAAGTTGGTTTTAGATGTTAGGGATTCTGTTTATTGAGTTTAGATATTGAGGAAAAAGTGTGGTCATTGAAAATATGGAGTTTGTCTCCTTTTAGAGGTGGTTTTTAAGTGATGTTTTATTGTACAATGTTACGGCTGACAAAAAATACGCAATTGTTATTGATTTTTCATATTATGACAATTATGATATTTCAGTGGATCGTGTCAGGCTCTGAAGACAACATGGTTTACATTTGGAATTTACAGACAAAAGAAATTGTTCAAAAGTTACAAGGTCACTCAGGTTAGTGAGATGAGACAGTGAACTAATTTATCATTTCTCTGTATTGTTACTGCGTCATTTGCATGAATTTCCATGTCAGTCAATAGTATCTGTTGCCTGTTTCAAATATTCATGCAGAGTTGTTCAGTACCCGTGACATTGATTTGAATGCTTGAAAATTCTTAATTGCCTGAAAAACATTCCAGAGGGAATAATAATCAAGACAATGAAGGTGAACAAAGAATTTAAAAAGAAGTACATGCTTTCTTCACTTTGATGAATTTGTTACTGACAATTGTGGTTGTGAAGCAATGATATCTCCTTTGTTGTGCTGTGGTAATTTAGTTCATAGTTTATATTCGGAGATTTTCTGTTGGCAAGTGTATATAAACAGGCCTTAATTCATCATTTTGGGAATGCTACCAGCACCAACATAATGGGAAAATGATGTTGTACATTGTCTTGATTGGGAAATTTTATACTTGGCATTCATAACAGAATTATTTTCTGACACCGAAACACACACAAATGCTGAAAAAGTGGCAAAAAAACTTTCAAAAAAAATTAAGAAAATAACCCCACCTATTTGGATGAGAGGGAATACCTCCGTTTTCCATTGGTAACTTTGTAGGCAAAAAAGACTCGATTAACCATTGATTAGTATCAATGGTGTTTTTCACTCACTATTTTGATAATTTTTTAAGCAGCATCGAAATCATTTGCATTGTTATGTGTAATATTTTTTTTTTATTGCAGACGTCGTTCTTTGTTGTGCTTGTCATCCGACAGAGAATATCATTGCATCAGCTGCACTCGAGAATGATAAGACTATAAAACTATGGAAAAGTGATGTATAGTGAATAACTGTTACCATGGTAATCATTAAAATCTCATAATGTCATCAGATATCAGTGCTGTTGGTCTCGATGATGTTCATAGAAGAAATGAAATGGCTGACCATTGACTTCACGGGGATTGGTCAACCTAGGCTGATGTATATTGAAGGGTTCATCTGCTTTGCACTCCACCTTGTAAACTTGAAGATGAGTTTGTGAATTTCATACATTTTGTGTTTTGGGTAAATTTCCATAAATGCATGGAAAAGAATAAAGGACCACTTTGATTAGTTCCAGTGCATTCGTTTGGCCATTTTTTGGAGTGCTTATGGGTAATATTCGCCAACTAAAATAGTATGTTTTTTGCCCAAATTTTCATTGAAAATTCCCCTCACAAAAAAGTAGGGAAATTCTTATAAGATTTGTTGGTGTTGAATCACTTTTCTTTGCACATGTTTTGACAATTGTCAGATAATGCTGTTTATTTTTCATAATTGATTTAAAACTGCATAAATAATTTAATCTTTTATCATATAAGTTTGGCTCAATATTCATTTATCATCTTTCAAGACGTAAAATTCCCCCAACGTGCGGGTACGGGTGTTCATCCCTGAAAAGCTATCTAGCGCCCTGGGTTCTACTTGCACACAAAATAGTATTATGATATTTTCCTTACAAAATTATTTTCATTTTTTTTATTTTTGTACACTGAATAAACTTTTGTGTTTGCCTCATACAAAGAATTGTCATGTACTTTTAAACACATTTCTTGGAGAGAAAATATTAAGTTGACTTCTTTGTTGAAATAAAATGAAAAAAAACATTATGCAAGGGATTATTGATTCAAGAAATTAAAAACAAGAATTGGTTTTAAGATTTTTGAAACATAGGTCCTCTTACTTTAGAGTTATCACTGCTTAGATGAAGACTAAATAACCTGTCAGTAGACTACAGTTCATTTGCTTGTATGTAAAGCGTGAGACAATTGACTGCAATTTTACCGCAAGTTTGCTTTTTTGTATATTTTTATTGGATGTTGTTGATGTGTCTGTCCTTTTTTTTGACTTTTTAAGTATTGTACAAACTGTAAAATATCTACAGAAGGAAAGCAAATATCTCAGAAACAAATCGTATTTTTTGTAGAAAAAATATTTGAAAATGTGATCATAAAAGGAAGATGGTCAGAATTATCAGGGTCTTTTGTCGTTACATTTTTGCTTTTGACTGATTTTTCCACATTGTAACAAAATTAAGCTTTTCCCCAGAAAGTTTCATACATTCTTTATACGTGAATTATCTCACATTATCAGGCAAATCAACAAAAAGGATGAAAAATGGAGCTGCAAATTCATTCGAATATGTTCTGTATAATGTACTAGTTGTTACTTTGTTTCTAAAAAAGCTACTTAAACTTCATAATAATACTTTGATTGTGAACAAGAGCGGTAAACTCAAGTCTGCTTTTAAACTTAACGTTGACGACCAGTCTCAAAACCCAAGTATCTGATATTTTTTTAGCTCAGTCTTGAAATTGACCAATGTTCAGGCTGTAGTTTTAGACTGGACGCAGGATTCGGTTAAATTACCGTACTAACAAAATTATAAACAATAAATGTTGACAACACATGGCGCCTAAATTGTTCAAGTTTCAGTACTGCATTCTTTTGTACGCGACTAAAATTCTTTATAAAATGTGGCAAGTTAGTTACTTTTGTTACCTGTTGTGGTATTTGTTTCTGACAAGTATTTTTGTTCCATATCGTCGTTGTGTATAAAATTGTCATAATAGAGGGTCTGTGTGAATGCTGACTCATCTTTACAATCGCTGTTCTCTTTGAAGTGCAATATACCTACTTGGACTGTGCACTAGTTGTTCTGCTATGAAATCTGAAGTTCACACAGTGCCCTGTGTTGATCATCCACGACAAAGTTGATGAGCTTTTAGCAAAATGATTTACATTTAATTTTGAACATGTTTATCAAATTTCATAGTCATAATATGTCATAATATGTCATGTTTGATTCCATTACAAATCATACCATTTTGTAAATAACTGATGTATTTGGAGTTTGGAGCATTCAATGCAACGGCCTCACTAGCTAACACATGCTGAGCAGTTTTGCTCTGAACTTGGAATAAATTGTGTAGTATAGATGTTAATAAATTATACTGAAGAATTTTCGAACAATGTAGCTTGTCTTTGAATGTGATCTATTTGAATAGAAGAAAGTTTGGTCGCAGGTTACAATGAATCGCAAGTATTGTGCTTCCCAGGATGTAGATTTGTGCAAAATGGATATTTTGTTATTCTACAAGGGTAATTCTGGACTTAATGCCAGTAAATGGAAGTAAATTCTTGTTGAATGCAAGCACAGCAATTGTTGTCTTTTCAATTTTGAATGATGTCTAAAGTGTAGGACACTGTCTAGTTTCAAGATTGGTACTAACATAATGTAATTGATTTAACAACTAACGCAAGTAATTTCCCCGTTATCAAAATTCTTCACACAAACGGCAGCGAGGATTTGCCTCTTTTTTTGGACAAAAATATGGAATAAAAAATTGTCAAATTCATGTAGAAATGGTATGTTTAAAAATAAGGGATGCTGCGATGTTTTCAACTTATTTGCCCATAATCATTTTCACCTTGAGAAATCCAACAGATGAAAAAACAAATTTCCGGTCTATTGGCCATTGCAGTACTAAACTGATAAAATCTACCTACCCAGTGAATTTCAGGTTGTATAACCCCAAACTAACAAATTTTGTAAGGTTGGTTTAATGATATAATTTTGACTTATCAGCCACTATGAACATTGTGAGAAATTGTAGCTTGTAACCCTGAAGGTGGACATTTAATTGGTCATAATCGGTTTGTAATTAGATTGAGAAAATAGTCAGATTTCAAATAATACAAGGTTTCGAATAGCCCATTTCCGATGATGCCAAGTATTCGGATAGGAAGTTGTCGAATAAACGAGGTATGTTCAATGTGTAATTGACAGTTGTGTCATCATTGATGGAGAAGATATTTAACTTCATGTAGAATAAATCATAAACACAATTGTTTCATACTTTTTTATTGTCCATTCGTACTTACACAATTGAATTAATTGAAGTACTAGTGAATTTTCAAGATGCTGCAAGGCCAAATGAATTTCGTATCTGTTCGTACTTGAAAATTCAAATGTCTGAATGCTTAGTACAGAAAAGGGAAGTGAATTTTGTATGAAATGCAAACATTGACATTGTATGAGTTTTTGAGCATATAGCATCATTATTTACATTGTGCATAGCAGGGAGTATAAATGAAACAGGGAAACATTTAAGCATACAGCATCAATTTATTGCAGTTAACACTTGTACATAGTTAACACTTGTACATACTTCAATACAATAGTTGGTCAAGAAATGTCAGCACAAGGTTACGTGAAGTGGGCTGCAGGTAATCTAATCTTGTATAAACGGTTGCATGTGTCGCCTCCGATGTTAAAAAAATAAATTGTTGAATTAAAGGTACACTTTATTGCAGATCAAGCTTACAGTCATATGGTTTCGACCCAGTAAAGACATAATCTCATCAGTAAGCAGACCTCATATATTAGATGAATCTGCATCCAAGTTGGCTCATTATGAAAAGCTTTCACCCTGAATTCATCAACATCCAAATAAAATCTGTGTATACAAGTATACTGAAGTAAACTTAAACAAGGGATTGAAAAATAATCCAATCTCTATCAGACTACATATACACAACGCCCAGGCCCCGATCTCCCAAAGCATCTAAAATAGAAATCTCGGCTCAATATTGAGATTTTGCTCAAATCAGAGCCCGAGTTCGAGACGGATTTCAATTTGCATCTCTCAAACATTTTCTGATACAAAACTCCTAATTTTTGCGTTGTAATATCAGTTTTTAGTCCAGTCTCATATTTGAGCGGAGATTTAGCTCAGATCAAGATGCTTCGGGAGATCAGGACCTGAATTATAATGGATCTCAAATGAGATCCATCTCAAACTCAAATTTTCAAGAACTTACATTTTGAGACGTGGAACTTGTAGTCAAGAGAAATGGGATGTCCACTTTACTTAACGCCATTAAAAACGCAACTATTTCACTTAAACTTCTTTTATTCCAAGTTTTAAACGTATTTTATTGTTACAAAAGATTAAATCATTCATTAAAAAGAAATCAAACTATGGCCCTAGTATTCATATTTCATAACTGATAAGTTTAGGAAATTATGTTTGATAATTAAAATATAATTATTTCTTTATAATATCAGTGTTGACGGGGACAAATTTTAGTTGCGTTTTTAATGGTGTGGTGTATAGATTAAAACAAGCTAGCACCATCATCAATGAGATTAGTTTTTTTGCAGGAATTTCAATATACAAGAAATATTAGATAAATGACAATAAGAAATACAATGTATATCAATCTGGAAAGTAACATGAAATCGGGACCAGACTGCATGTATTATACAGTTAAGAATTACATAAATAGTACATAATGTGTGAGACATAAATAAATACTTTAATAATAGTAGTTATAGGTCACTGATAAAGTTCAGACTGTGCAATACAGAGATAATTTTCAGATCTATTTCATAGGTTTTCTAAGTCAGGATCACTTTGCTATTGTTGAATCAGTCTTGACCAACATAACTGTTCACTTTCTGAGATTAACCTTTAGAATTACCTAAGCTGTGTACATATTTCCAATGTTGAATTTCCAATCACCCAAATGTCTACAGCACTGCTGCTTTTATCTCTGGTAAATAGCACACATCTGGCAAGTAGCACATCAAAGAATAACTAGTCTTGGCATAAATACACAATACAGTTGGCCACCAAAATCTCCAAAGAATGACCAGGTGATATTTTCAGGTAGCAAAAAATACAACTGATCTAGATTTCATAATGTTAATACCTTTTCCATACAATACAGTTCACAATGCATGCCATGTGAATTTTCTTATCATAGACGACAACTGACCACTCGCAGCATTTCTAGTATTCAAAATAAAACTTTCAACATTGCCAAGTTGACTTCGGGTCCCCCAATTTCACGACAATACTTTTACGCTCAAGAGTTTTTTTATCAGAATGCCCAAGCATTCTATTGTGCTTTACTGAGAATTGGAAAAAAAACACATTTATCAAGCATTCTGAAATAATTATTGTTACTAAATCAAGCCGAATAACATGTTTATCTTGCCATCGCTTTTCACACTTTCGTCAACTGTTCATGGCGCACTGATATGCGAGTCATTTTAGTGAATTTTACTTCAAGTACGGGCTTTAAGAATAATAGTTAGCACATTACTATACTTAATAACTTAAGAGTTCTAATGAAAAAATAGTGCCAGATTTTATCATTATTTCTTGTCTATGTCGCCAGAACATGAACAGTTTTCAAGATGGGATAATACACTCGATCACTTATAGACACGCATCTTTATTTCAGTAAATTAAAACTACACACAATATGCTATCATTATCTGACAGGATTGCTGTGAATGTTTTTCCGTATCACTTCCTCTTTATAGTCTAACACATCTATCTCCTCATGACTTGGATGCCACAGTTTATGAATAATTCTCTCAATAGCAGGAGCATACACTGAATGAGAGGGTATCGTGTTTCTGTACGTCTGAAATTAAACAACAAACAGATAATTATGTACTCCCACAGTTAAGATTGCTTACAGCAATATACCACTTATTATAATACAAATCTCACAGTTCCAGTCAGCTCATTCCTCACATGTTTTTCTTCATTATTCTGTAGATACCACAATATCGACTATCGTGATATTTCGGATATTAATGGGTGTTCATTTGGCCATTGAATCTTATTGTTCATGCATATAGTGATATCTATGATGTTCATATGCTTTGTCCCTGCTAACAATCTGATTTGTAATCAAATTCTAATGAATAACTTTTCACAAACATAGCCACAAGCCAAGTTTGAAAAAGAAATCTTAAAAAAATAATTACGATTTCTACAGTTAAGTAGCTAATGAAGAAACTAGATACAACATTGGACAATTTAAGAATTTAAGATATTTTTTTTAATTACTTCTTTTAATTATGAGAGAGAATGAGAAGGAATGCTTCGATAAATTCAGACTGACCTGTAAAGCTTCTAGAACATTAAATAATGTGACTGGTTCTCTGTCTGTCACATCCAATGTGTTAGCCGACAGTTCCTGCGCAGTGTACCCTTCCATGCAGTCCAAAGGTAGACGTCTGTTGGGAACATGCTGCCCAGTTGTTGTTATCATTGTTGCCTCGCTAAAAATACAATAAAAAATGTTTATTATTTGCGAAATCATATATATCGTCAAGTAGTGTTGACTTGTCACCCAAAAATGTTTATTGTTTGCGAAATCATATATCGTCAAATGGTGTTGGACTCATCACCCAATAGAAAGTCATTCTAATCTAACATGAATATCGTGATTTTGTATGCATCGATCACAATCAAATTATTACCTCAAGAATAAATTTTGATATTTATACAAAAAACTACGAAGAAAGCTTAAAATACCTGTACATGTAGTAGACTAATCCTGTACATGTAGTAGACAAATAAAATACCTGTACATGTAGTAGACTAATCCTGTACATGTAGTAGACAAATAAAATACCTGTACATGTAGTAGACTAATCCTGTACATGTAGTAGACAAATAAAATACCTGTACATGTAGTAGACTAATCCTGTACATGTAGTAGACAAATAAAATACCTGTACATGTAGTAGACTAATCCTGTACATGTAGTAGACAAATAAAATACCTGTACATGTAGTAGACTAATCCTGTACATGTAGTAGACTAATAAAATACCTGTACATGTAGTAGACTAATCCTGTACATGTAGTAGACAAATAAAATACCTGTACATGTAGTAGACAAATAAAATACCTGTACATGTAGTAGACAAATAAAATACCTGTACATGTAGTAGACTAATAAAATACCTGTACATGTAGTAGACTAATCCTGTACATGTAGTAGACAAATATTTGATCAGAACAACATTGTTCTCACATACCTTTTACCTGAAAGTTTATTCTTTATAGACTTCTTTAAATATTGAACTTTAATGTCTACCCTGTATACATCTATGAATCAGTAATATAACAAATTGAAAATAGTGCCCCCAAATTTATCATAAGTTTGGTCATGTGATCAGATCTGGCTACATAAAGACCCTCAAAAATGGTGGACATAAACTGTTCCCCAATTTGTGTACATTATTTCCTTGACATTTTTCAACTGTTTGATAGAAAAATGAAAAGATAGTGAAAATATAAAATATTACCGATAGAGACAAAAATCACAAATTTAATTTTTTGTTGTACTAATTCATTTAGTTTTCAAGATTCTAGACATTTACGACGCATTGTTGCACAAGGATGAATGTCTTAACATGGTCAAAATTGAAGCAAGCAAAACAAATAATAGCTTCACACTACCTTTCTAAAGTTCTGTCTTGAAGCATTTGGCTGTGTCTTATATATGGGTTTGGAATCTGCGTTCCCATTGCATAATGGAACTTTCCTTCTCGAACCTTATGTCCATTTCTCCTTGACAAAACGTGGGAGATAATGTTTTTCAATTCCATCTGAAAAAAATCATTTCATGACTCGTTTTCCATTTAAAGGTACATAGTCTGACTTTCTATCAAAATATGCTACGTAACAATTACTAATGATTTTGAGAAAATAGCATGTTAATACCTTCACACAGTGATACTCTAAAACACTGCATTATAACTGTTCTTAAATATTTTCCTGGAACTGAAAACATGAGTCGGATACAGGTATTTCCTATGCTAATGCTTACTCGGTGCATAGGTCAGGATAGAAAATAATAGTATCGTTCACTTGAATTTGTGGTTTTGGTCAACATGTAAGAAAAGTGACAGTGCAGTGTTGTAGAGTGCATCAGTATGAAGTAATTTACCATCAATTTTCTCATATTTATCACTAAGGATATTTTGTCCAAAAAATTAGACTATGTACCTTAAGGTGCAAGCAGAAGTTTCTTCTAGCCATCATATCTTAACTGACTAAGGTTACTTACCCTACAGACTAACAGTGTTTTATCTACTTTGTAAGCTGATTTTATCAGGCTTCCCGAAATTGCTCCACAAATTTACTGGTTTTGAATGCATGGTAACTTGTTAACTTGCCAGATATTTGTTTAGGGAACTTGTGAAAAGCACAGGATCTGTTTGTAATTTGTCTGACGCATCAGACTGACCTGCAACTTCAACGAAGTCTGTTTTATACACCAGAAGTTTCAACAAATTATTTGTGGATATAACACTCATTTAAAATTTCAATGCAGTTGGTTATCTAACATCAGTTAAAACATATTTTATTCACACCACAGAAAAAAGAAATATACATGTATGTATTCATAAATATAGCAGAAAAACTTGCAAATGAGCAAAGGATTATGTAGACTTATGTAGATACACTAACAGTTACAAAATAAGAAAAAATATGTTTTCAAACGTCATTGAAGAGATGTCTTCACCTACCTCGAGAGCTTGGACTAATAGATTAACTACTCCTTCATCAACACTGACAAGACCAATCTCCCAAGCACAGACCAGTAACCGTCCATGGATCATAGAAATATCAGGTAATGTTAATTCACGTCCAGTAAATACTGAAAATAATCACACAACATATATCTTTACATTCTTTTGATTACATTTATACTCACTCTCAATGATACATAGAACACACTCACTAAAGATTGTAAGTCTCCAATCCTTTAGCACTAACTACAGTAAAACCTCACTTAAAAACCTCAATAATAAGACCACCTTAAAATAAAGAACACAATTTTTAAGTCAATTATCACTATTTTGCTCTATTCCACCACAATAATAAGACCACCTCAATAATAAGACCAGTTTTCATGATTCAGGTGGTTGGTCTTATTATTGAGGTTTTACTGTACTTTCAACGATACATAAAACACACTCACTAAAGATTGTAAGTATTTCAGTTCATAGCAGCAATAACTATATTAATTTTTCAATATGCTTATTACATACTCTAAGTGTTTATTTCAGGAGCAAGGCAAGAACTTACTTGTATCTTCAGCACCTTTATAAGAAGCTTGTACAGCACATGACATAGGATTAACAGGCACAAATCTATGCTGAAAGTACACAAGAAAATAAAACAATTTATGTACAATCACAGTGGAATTTCCGAGAAGCAGGCTTGCAACATGCCCACGTTTATAAATCCTGAGTTTTAAGGCCAGTCTTAGAATACAGCAATGCCATTGGTCAGGTTTAAGAATAGGCTCAGATTCACATAAACATATCAAAATTATTCAACACTGAAAACATAGACAAGTGGATAGAACATGACATTTTTGGTCATCCATTTCAGCTTGTATGCGTCACTGGCAGTACAACATTAATCTTTAGAATGTGATGATGTACAACAGAAACTGCCCGAGTTTGAGTATCACTGATTACCTGCTTCAAAAAATGGATTTATAAAATCTCAAAATCAAACTGATAGGAAAAAATATCACAATACGCACCTGGAATGAACTTCTTACATTGGTAGCTCTTCGTTTTAATTTTCCTTTCTTTGATAATTTGCTTGCAGAGTGGCTGATACTTGGAGGTGACTTTGGACCTGAAATGTATAGTCATTGTACAGCAGTATGTTACCATATATACAGATTAGGGTTCATAAACCAAGTTCAACAACCACTGGGTTTCCCCTTAAAAAATCCATCCTGGTTACAGTTCTATTATTTTTCCAACCAGGTTTTGAGTTTTTAAAATCTGAATTTTGAGACCAGTCTCAAAACTCAAGCTTTCGATTGGTTGTTTTGAAGCATAGCCTTAAAATTCACTAATTGTAAGCTTGCATTCTAAGACTGGTTTCAAACTCACTTCATGTTTGTGTCTTGTCTACTTGCACATATATTTCCATGTCTCCCTGTGCTTTTGGGACTGTGAACTTTGTATGTGGCATATCCTGCTCATCTCCTTCATTCATTTTTATCAGATGGTAGAATACGTTAGGTGAACATGGCAAGAAACAAAACCACTTCTTGCAACAATACTCCATTCATGTATTAATTATCTTGAGTACTGGTAAGTGGGCATAACAAGAATGTACATATGCTGTTTGCTCTCTATCTTATGATTTATTCTAGGAAAGTTGTTTGTCACTATCAAAAGAACAGAATACTGGTAGTATGAGTGGGTAACCACTGGACTGCTGTACAACTCAAGCAAAGAATGAAATCAAAGAGTATCATTAAATTTTACAAAGAAAATCATAGAAGCAAAATTAAACTTACCAAGAGAAGATGTATATGGGTAACATTTGGAGAAAATTGCCAACAAAAACTCATTGTGAAGATGCACTGAAACATAAATACAGAAACATAATATTGTTATCATACTACGAAATAGTATTGTACTTAGACGTTAGAGGTGCTATTGTTCACAATTGTTTTAATTGTTATCATACAGAGAACTGTTATCATACATAGAACTATAATCATACGTGTACTAACTTAGAATTGTTATCATACATAGAACTATTATCATACTAACTTAGAATTGTTATCATATGTAGGAGAGATATCGTAAATAGAAATGTTATCATACTAACTTCTTATCAGACTTAGAACAAGATTACCCAGCAATCTCTCCAGAGCAACACCCTTCAGGAGATGCAAATGTTGCCAGTGATAAATGCCTTCATGTTATGTCAGTGTAGCTACCAGCATGATTTAATGCAAAATCTAAACATGAGTTTGTTTAAAGCTATACACATTGATTAATTTACATTGATCACTGAAAGATTTACAGTAAATACTGAATTAAACAGATTAGAAATATAACACAATTGCCATAAGACAACATACCAGTTTCAGAATTAAGAAGTTTTCTAGCTTCCAAATCGAATTCTTCCTTAGCAATCTGTAAAGAGTCAGAAAAGTAAATATACATATGACAATCCTTGAAGAATGTTTGTAGACAGCACCCCAACTGAAGCATCAATTAAACTGTCACTCCTTGTTTTTGGTACTTCCTTTCACCATTTTTTCATCTACAGACAGTTCCCACATCTACTATATATTTACGGTACCTGCCTTGTTCTAAATCATCAGCCATTTTGATAGGCAAAACTGATAAGCATTTATAGGAGTAATTCTGAAATATGTGATATATTGAGAAAATCCCAAGAGAATTTGCATGAGACAACCACTTTTTCTTCAATTTTCTGCCATCTGCCTACATGAGCAAAATGAATACATTTAATATTTTTATATATATCTGATTTGATTTTATCATCGTCTACATAATATTCGCTTTAAGCTCTTAGGAAATTTGACTATCAATATGGCCGACTCAGAACCAGGGAGGTAAATATTTTCAATGTTGAAACTATCTATAAATCTGAAAATATTTGACAAAATTTGGACCAACTATCCCACCCCAAAGCTAGTGAGTATGGGTACTGTAAACAAGGAATTTGTCGGAAATTACTAAATATGAAAAATTATGGTATTATCTAGCAAACAAACTACGAGCAAATGCCCTAACCCTAACACTGACTGCAAATGCAATCAACAGTATCCTGAAAGTCTCAAATATTGCTTTGTAAATGTCCTTTCAGGAGAGAGACTTCAAATACCAATATAATAATTCAACAAGCTTTCAATTTCATATTTATCTTAAAATCAGTTCAAATATAAATAATTATATATGAATGTTATACACATTTACCTTTTGCCTAAACCATGACTTCAAGTGATGCAAATAGCTGAAACAGACGAAGAGTTGTAGGTTATAAAACATGAGAGACAGCGGTATTATAGTTCTCTAAAGTTAACCAACGTAAGATATTGAAATTGATCCAAAGGTATTATGTATGCAACATTTATCAATCAGAATATTTATTAAAACTTCAAAACTAAATTAAAATTTTTTTACTGAAATAAGTTGGGGCTTTTCCAGCTGTTTTTTTACTAAATTGTTACAAAAAAAGCTCTGAAAGTTTAAGAATTGAAACTACTTTCGACAGAGACTGATCTCATATATATAATAGCATTCAACCTGACTGATGATATGTTCTGAAATATGAAGTAAAAATAATGAAGTAGACATTTTACACAAAAACCAAACTGATCTTTTACAGACATGGCCAGCTATAGAACCTAAGACCTCCAGCACTAGAAGTGGTTACACTCCCGATGAAATTTGAGCTATTGAGTCACATACTTGCTTATTACAACTTGTACATGGGATAAGTCATGACATATGATGAAACATTAACATCATTTCAGGAAGTATTTCTAATTTCAGTAACAATTATTCATGTGTTAGTAAATGACAGCAAATTTCAGTATTATTCATTAACACGAAGTCGCGTAAATATATGACAAACATACATAGGTTGCATTTTACAGACGATAATTACATTTCTTGGACACTCATACATCGCTTTCATAAATATTACGAAATGACTATTTAATCTGATTATCACCTTTTCATGTCATCTCCGAGGGTTTCCGCTAATTTGTTTTTTGCCAAGTTTAGATCTACGGGGGTAGCCATTTTTGGTCAAACGTGTATTCAACACGTCGTGATACTCAGTATGCAATAATTGCAAGCAAGCAGTTCGTAACATCATTCCGCACAGGCCAGCTTTGAATACGAATTGATAATAGGACAATATTTGTTTTTGATTTTTAGGAAGTGGCATTACCGCTACTTTATGTAAGATTATTTATTAATCGAATGAATGATAAAAACTAACATCTTTAATCTGA